>OZ037721.1:615000-833018 GCA_964035505.1 Watsonalla cultraria
TACCAACGACGTACTAGTAAATTACTGAAGAAATAATATCTCAATCTCCAAACCCTAATAGGGTCTCATCATGACCAAA
Source organism: Watsonalla cultraria (assembly GCA_964035505.1). Lineage (NCBI taxonomy): Eukaryota > Metazoa > Arthropoda > Insecta > Lepidoptera > Drepanidae > Watsonalla > Watsonalla cultraria. The sequence continues at coordinate 615,080 of OZ037721.1, forward strand.
GTCTGAATGGATCTAATCAGACTACCCTCGGGCTTCTCGTAGTGAGATCGAAAGGAAACCGTACACGCTAACAAAAGTAATATTTGTCCGAGTAATGAGACGCCCACGACATCAATTACTTTTCGGATTGTTATTTAGGTATTTCTGTCTATGCTATGTACACTGTGTGGAAGTGGAACTATTGATATATTAATATATTGATATAGTATTTATTACTAACTTTTACACACAATTCCTTGACTTCAATGATCTTTTAAGTACCCTAAGTACGTCCTAGAGGTTAAATCTATTTATTTACCAAACAATCTTAAAACGAGATATCTCTTTATATCTTTTGATCGTTTACAATATGAAGAATCTCGGTCTTAAATTAGGAGCTGCCTGGTTGAGAATTGTTGCATAGCTGAAGATGACAGCCAATAACGCTCTCTTAGAGTACTGTTATGATACTGGTAGTGAAAAAACCATTTTAAAATCTGTCTGATTATTTGAAATCTTATGAAGATGGCCGGATCGATTTCGAGAGGGAGCTGCGGCAACACTTCTAAGCTAAGGAAATCATTGTGAACAAATTTATAGCTTGAAAACCAATCCTTCCTTCTAAACACTGATGTCCTATTGATCCGCATTAAATAAATATAAAGACAAACTTTTAATTGGCCCCTCGCTCGCTCAGAGCATTATGTAAATAGCCATCAACGCGACCGCGGCCGGTCGATTCGATTACACAGTAATTACTGCACACAAACTCACACAGGCCGGGCTTAGTGCTAACGATATGATAAATTAAACAACGGACTATCCGCGGAGAATACTCGGATACCCGGGTATATGTGAACACTGGCTCGTGAGCACGAGACTACGAAAGATAGTTAGGAAACGATGCATATAGATTTTAACATATTGTAACGTTGACCATATCGTATTGCGTATTTTCCTCATTCTATATGGAGACGTTAAAAGGCGCCTCTCTCGGCGAGGATGGGAAGTTTTACGTGTCCGTACAAAAAAGCACAAAACGCAATGCCCTAGACGACTTTAGAACGTGTCAAAACCTATACTTGGGGCACAGAATAACTGCTTCTGCTATCTACCTGTTTGTCTGTTCGGAAATTTCTGAAATGACTGGACTAATGCTACAAATATGGCTAGCTATTATATTCCACTGCTCAATAATTCATCTAAGACCACATGCTTTCAATCAGGGCGGAATTTGAGAAAACTTCCTGGAGAAACTAAGGCGGGAAGGGAACATTCGACCCATCAAAAGGACACGCGTAGCTCAATTAGCAGAGGAACTGCATGTTTTGCAAAAGGTCGGGTTCGAATACCGTTTTGCGTTAATATTCATCCAGTGCTAAAGTAACGTGCAACAGTGCAGGCTGTGGTTGAAACCACAGGTGCATTAATATTGCAGGTAATGGTGGTTTCACGTAGCTGCCACGAGGTACAGAAGCTCAACTTTATTGACCTCGGCTCGCAGGCGCGCTTAAACTTTGAGCCTGTTTACATAGTTACGACATACTATAAAACAAACTACTTTTATGAAGATAGCGGTATTGTAAAACGCAGGCTGTGAACTGACCTCCAGATTTTTCTAATAACGTGCCAATTATAATACGCCTGTATTCAGAAGGTAGAAGTGTATGTATAGTACACACACATTTCGCCAGTTATGTTTAAGTCTCATGTAATAAGGCCGAGCCTATTGAATCAGGCATCTGGGAACGCGGTCCCAGTCGCCTGAATCCTCCCACTAACCAGGCACTGATTTCGAGTTGACAGTTCAGATGGAAAAACCCAAGATCACATTGCTCGACCCGGGGGTCAAACCTAGGACTTCGTGTTCAGCAGTAGCGTTTGCGACCACTAGATCAACGAGGCTGAGCAACAATTTAAATGGTACGTGAATAACCAGTGCGATTTTTTTATCGAAGGACCAAAATTTGTATGACACAAATTAGGCCTGGGAGCCAGGATCAGTCGGAGCAGACCTTGGGTGGTTGTAATGAAACTCCGTAACTTGGGCAGTCCTGGTTTATTGGTTCGATGACAATACAAGATAATGTGTGTACTACATACGATACGAAAGGAATCTTTCAATAGCGCGATCTAAAAATATATAACGCCATCTTGCGATAAATAGTTAAACTAATTTGGTGAAGTGTATTCTACGTTTAACACTATTACTACTACTACGCGCTAATCTCAGAAACTACTGGGCTGTCACGTGACTGATTTATATGATTTCCATACATTTTTGTCGTTTCTATTAGCGCAAGCGCGAGAGAATGTTACTTTGTCTAGGGCTACTGGTCCGATTTGTTTGATAGTCCATTTATCGACGAAGGCTTTCAGCTATATATTATCACGGTAAGAATAATCGCAGCTAACTTATCGTTAGCCCTAAGTAAAAGTCAAATAAATTTAAGTATAACTTTAAATCCCATGCAATAAACTAGACTTTTCCAATACATCATGAGTTTAGAGCGTCAGTCTAGAATGTTGGAGAGGAAGGTCGGAATTAGCATACAATTTAGGCATCACCTGATACCGTGACGGGTTTATCTTACGAAGATTTATGTACGCTAAGTGATCGTAATTCTTGTTACTCACATTTGGGTCAGATAGCTAGAGACATGGATAGTATCTTACAGATGATAAGTTAGTTCTATGGGCTTTCAAACATTAGGGATTAAACTTGAATAGGCAGTCTGTGGATTCCCTTGGTCACGGCGTCACGCGTAAACGGCTAAATGCATTTTGACGGGACTTTCACTGGCAGATAGCTGATGTTTCAAGAAGTGTTGTAGGCTAATTTTATTTTAAAAAACCATAAGGGCTGTGTGTTTCCCATGTCTATTAAAAATATTTAAAATATCCTTCAATGTTTTAATTGTTTTCGGCGTTATACCCTAGTATTTATTATTGAGTACACTCACTGCGTAGTTATTAGAATTTAATATAATATGTTCAGGGTTTCTTAGTATATTTTTAGTTGATATGTACAACCATATATAATAGTATATCTAAAATAACTCAATTAAAATGTAATATCCATAGAAATAAATTTCCTTGAATTGACAATATTATTATTTTTTTCTACATGCGTATTTATATCCTTGCTTTATTTATACCTAATACACAAAGTACTTACTCAAAAGCTTATTTCTGCCCGTCTTCCTTTTTATTTCAGCTTATCTCCAAATAAGCTGGTGCGATTTTTATACTCGAAAACAACAGTAAATCTTCTCATTAATGCTAGGTTAAGGGTAACTGTTTACATTCTCAAATATCCACATCGGTTTGATATCATAAATTATCACGTTTATTCAGAGTTGTTCCTTGACATATTTCAATCCACCAGGGACCCTACCAGGCTACCACGACCTCTTATTGCCACGATGGTTTAACACTTATTTTCAGACAGATGTATATGACATGTATAAGTCTGTCACTGTCACACAGTGGAACTATGGTGGCAAGAATAGCTTGTCGTAAGAGCGCAGGCCCGAATATATTTTAGTTGTTATTCAAATCACAAAAGTGGAAGAATAATATTTGATTTCAAATAATTTATACATTTTTTAACTTTGTTTTAAAAATGTACGTACTCTAGATGAAACCGTCAGATCTTTGAGAAGAATTATTAATAAATGTTCAAGTTGTGGGGATAAGTATTGGAATAAGTAAGTTGGGATTGGATCTCGATCTTGTAATGGAAGTGAAGGATAATGAGGCTTCAGAGGCAAATTTTGTCGACTAGAAGTTTGCCGATATCCTCACGGTACATAGATTAAAATCAATGCGTGTTTTGTGATTTCTTGTACTAAGATACAAACCTAGATAAAAGCCCTCACAAAATAAGATACATATGCTCACGCCTGTATTCCCCGAGGGGGTAGGCAGAGGTGTCGCAATAACAACACCCACTTTTCATCTAAAATGATCAAGTGCCAACGTGACAGATGATGAGCCTATCGCCGTCTCAGGCACTATTTCTTAGACAAATGCAAGTTTCCTCACAATGTTTTCTTTCACCGTAAAACACGTGGTCTGAAATCACTGTATATAAGTTTATAAGGCGATAATATGATTCAATTAAAATGATAAGCCTCAAAACCCAATTTTCAATAACACAAGTCAGGTCACAAAAGCCACGATGAATCTCTACAGAAACGCTGAAAACCAGTAACTAGAGTATACCTTCATGTTCTGAAAAGACTTCAGTTACAGCTCGCTAATGACGTCACAGACTGAAATTAACGCCTACTTCTACTTGGGCACTGCGGTTATTCAATAAAAGCATAATAACGCTTTTCAAGACTCTAAAATGATATCTATGTCGATGCTATTATTGTACAATACAATCCAAAACATTATTAGATTAGAATTTTGACAAAGTACTTAATTTTACTAATTGATAGACACACAAGACGAATTATCAACACAGTTGTCTTTTAATATTCCAGTAACTATACACAAATACGTTGTTGTTTTTCTACTCATTCGATGAACCAGGTATATTTACGGCGCATCTAATATGTATGATAATTTTTACGACAAACCGTTACCTGGTTCGTGAAATATATAGTGAACTGAGGTCAATACTACAAGGTACTCCGTGTTCAGAGGTTAGAGGGGTGGGGAGAGGTGCTCTCGCGGTACCTTTTAGTGCAAGCTATTGTTGGGTGCAAGTGGTGTGCACCTTGCTTCGAAATACAACGCCTTTACCTTATAATGAGGGATTTTTGGATTAATCGCACCAACTCGCATTTCTGTGGGCACTGGGAGTGATAAGAACATATATATTTTCACAAATAATATTAGACAGTTTAAATCAATAACGGTAGAGCTATTGTAAGTTATTAAAAACAGTTTTGTACACGAAAAAATATTCGAAGAATGACCTTTGCTCACGCCTGTATTACCCCAAGACGTGTACAGGGGCAGAAGTATACTTCTAGTACACCGTGTACTCGGTATTCTAACACCTACATTTCACCTGTTACGTATACTTCCTATGTAATAGGGGGCGAATCTTTTACCTTTTACTTTTTTTTATTTCAGATTACTGGTAAATTTCAGAAAAACACGTTGCCCACACTCAAAGCGACCCAGTAGGCCTACAAAGTAACATAATCCTCGCACTTCGGTTATAGAAGCGATACAAAACGTATAGGAATGACATATATCATACTTATCACGTGCCTAATTTGATGTCACTCTCAAACATTTTGTATCGCTTCTATTAGCGCAAGCGCTAGGAGAAAGTTACTCTGTCAAAGCCTACACACAAGAGCAACGAGTCAGTCATTGCAATACATTTACTATGATGGCTGGCCCTCACACACACTCACAAATAATCATCTAAAAGTAAACACAAGTGGAATGAAATAAGGTTGTTATCCGACATTGGTCCGTGTCAACACGTCGTGACAAGTGTCGCAATTAGGAGCCGAGTTGGGAACACGAGGGCCGTGGGTTCAATCAACGCGATGATGGCTTTGATGTTTCAACCACTTGCAAGATTTGACCCAGAATTGAGGAGACCTCCTGAGTTTTGATTTAATAGATACGTAAAAAGATTGAGATCATCTTCTGTAAAATTCTTATTATATAAATACTTATTATATACCTATTATTATAACTTTATTATTTAAACTAGCTGTGCCCCGCGGTTTCACCCGCGTAGATTTAGTTTCATCCTTATTGTCGTGGAACCCTAATATTTTTGATAAATAAAAGTAGCCTAAGTTACTCCTTGAAACATCAGCTACCTACCAGTGAAAGTCCCGTTAAAATCCGTCCAGTCGTTTCAGAGATTACCCGGAACAAACAGACAGACAGACAGACAGAGAAAAAAAATTAAACTTTGTATTTTAGTGTCAGTAGCGTGTATACTTTCATATGCATTAAGTGAAAAGCTGTAATTTTGGAATTACAAACAGACACTTCAATTTTATTTATCTGTATAGATGTAAAATTTGTACGTTTGTAAGAAAGAAATCATCGAAAGTTTTAATCTGATTTTTAAATTTCGTCCACGTAGAATAGACATTCAGGCTATATAGTAAGCAACCGAATATTGTGTTATTTAAATAATATAGTTTAGTTCGTTACTAAATGTAGAAATCTTAAGAAAAGCTGGAATCGAATGATTTAAAAAAGGTAAACATTGCTAGCAAGTGTCACACACTGTTCTTAAACCCCGACGTCTTGTCATTATAATTAAATGAAAATGAAATGAAAATGAAAATGAAAAATATTTATTCAATTTAGACCCTGGTAAGGCACTTATGAAAGTCGAGAATTTATCACCGGTTCGGAAACTAGCCTTCTGAGAAGAACCGGCAAGAAACTCAGCCAGGCATCATGTACATATCATCGAAACAATATTAATCATATGAAATCATCATACAGAATCAAATTTGATAATAGGTATAAATACTCATTAATATTCATAACTAGCTGTGCCCTGCGGTTTCACCCGCGTAGATTTAGTTTCATTCTTATTGTCGCGGAACCCTAATGTTTTTGATAAAAGTAGCCTAAGTTACTCCTTGAAACATCAGCTACCTACCAGTGAAAGTCCCGTTAAAATCCGTCCAGTCGTTTCAGAGATTACCCGGAACAAACAGACAGACAGACAGACAGACAGACAAGAAAAATTTTAAAACTTGGTTTTTTAATGTCAGTAGCGTGAATACTTTCATATGCATTTAGTTAAAAGCTGTAATTTTTGAATTACAAACAGACACTTCAATTTTATTTATCTGTATAGATGTATAGATTCTGTAGTTTTAATACCTAACGAGAAGTCCAGTCCAGACAATCCGAACATGTTTCACGTTAAGAATATTAAGTTAGATATGATATTAAATTATCTACAACATATATTCCATTAATATCGCATATAACACCAGCTTTATGGCAAAATATTCAATTAACTGTTGATCCGTCAATAAGCCATCAGTTATGCAAACAGTATATTCAGTTGATCAATGGATATTGAATAGCAGTCAACATTGGCAGGTGGCGACGTCGCGGTTCGATTCCGGGGCCGTGCATGTAAATCGTCTCATTCGAGTGGCGCGTCATAAGTTCGGCACGAATTTCGCGATATAGAAATATTTACATACTGGTACAGTCGGGAGAACGTCTTTGAATTATTATACTGACTGAAAATAAAATAGTGGATTTATGAATGTCTGAAATACTGAAATTCTTTTTTCAGGATCTGCAAGCATGGTTTACGTTACAATATCCTTGTAAATATATTATATGCTTTTACCTATAACTCAGTATTCGTAGTAATAATATTGTTCTAAATAATTAGTTATATGCCAAAGTTAGACCAGTCCTGTAATGTTATTAAAAGAAATATATGATCAGGCAAATAAATAGGATTACCTGCATCGCTGCTGACTGTACACATCCATATTTATCGGATTCACAGTTCCATCAGATCTGATCCAATCATCCTATACCAGTGTATGCATATATAGCAATACAATGAATACCTCGGATGTTACCTTACTTTGTTTTCCGCATGATGAGTTTGTAATTATTTGTCAATGAAAAGTGGCTATTGTTAACTCGCACGGATAAATTGGTAAATGAAACATAAAAATAAAACACGAATAAATAATTCATTTGTGGTTAATATGTAACCTGTTTTTATAAAAAGAAAATGAAAAAGTTCTTTTTTAAAAATAATATTAGTTTAGATTTTTTTTTGTAAAGTAAGCACACTCCTTTCATTCGATACTAATATCATAGGCGTATACTTAAAGTAACTAGTCCGCCATCTTGGGTCGACCGCCATATTGGATTTAGATTGACGTCAATAAGCTAACTATGCATTGTCATTAAAACTAAACTACACGCTTAGTTTTGCAAAATAACACGAATTTATTTTTGTTAATCATTAGAGGATATACGTGCTTTAAACATCAGCTGCAAGATTCTTACTAGACACAAAAATTGCAAGTTAAATAATGGTTTGAATAAATGTAACCAGCTTAAGGATTTTGTGCATTGGTTTGGACCGCCTAGCCGAGTGGAAAGAAATTATTATAATCCCTCGTTTGTCAAACCTCATAGGGAACCCTTAAACATCATTCCACGACACGTCGTAAAAGCCTTTTTACACCCACACGTTTTAGATTCGAATTAGGGAAAGTTAGGTGATAAACTGAAGTGGCTTTTACGAGTATAAAAGCTTCGGGAGTGTGAATTGGCTATCCCGCGGGAGAGTACTGGGAAGAGTGGTGCGGAGATACATCAACAGAATATACTTGGGAATAGACAATTGATTTAATAAAACTATGCAACCCAATAATTGTAATAGGGAAGGCTAATCGTACTATCCGTGTCGATTCTGGTATCTTTATCCAAATTTGCGTTTTCGTCGGTCGATTTCGTGGGATTTTATTTTCATATAAGTAATATTAAGATGTATGCTTTTCGCTTCCCTTGGTGCTAATAATTGTGCATTTACCTTAATTGATATTCATTATATTGAAATAGTACCGAGAGTTAAACATATTCATATTCATATATTTATTGCATTAAGTCAGTTACATGAAACAATTTTACTTTACATACATAACGGGATGTTTCGTTCGAGAAATTCAAAGCAGACAATATATTAAGAGGAACATAGAAATTTTTATTTTTATTTAAATTATCACTGTATTTAGTATACACTAGCTGTGCTCCGCGGTTTCACCCGCGTAGATTCAGTTTCATCCTTATTGTTGCGGAACCCTAATATTTTTGATAAATAAAAGTAGCCTAAGTTACTCATTGAAACATCAGCTACCTACCAGTGCAAGTCCCGTTAAAATCCGTCCAGCCGTTTCGGAGATTACCCGTAACAAACAGACAGACAGACAGACAGACAGACAAAGAAAAATTTTAAAACTTGGTTTTTTAATGTCAGTAGCGTGTATACTTTCATATGCATTTAGTGAAAAGCTGTTATTTTGGAATTACAAACAGACACTTCAATTTTATTTATCTGTATAGATATAAGGATTAATTAATATACTGACGTGTAACTTTGTGTAAATAAGCGAAGATCTCACTTTGTTACGATTATAAAGTTCGTTCGAGAAGGTTAAGCAAACATGATCCAAGGGCAAAGTTCAATCAAAACAGGCATCTGCGATTTATGTCAACGTGCTATTGGTGATATTGGGTCGGAGGTAAATCGCTAGGCTATTGTTCCAGAACGGATTCCCAATAAGTCCGGGACGAACGCACTCACAAGGCTCACCGTATTGTACTGTAATACTAAACCGTTGACAGAATGCTTAGCGTTCGACTATAGCTTATAAGGTGCTTGGGTATCACAGTATAACGAGCGAAATAAATAGACGTTATACTGCTTTTAATAATATATTATATATAATCATATATATTATAATCAAAATTACAATGGGGCTCTCATATTGAAACATTGTCAAGAAAACTTAGCTCAGCAGCATTTGCTGTTAGGAAAATCAAACAAATGACGGATGTCGATACTGCTAGATTAGTTTACTACGCATACTTTCATAGTCTTATGTCATATGGCTTATTGTTATGGGGTTCCGCGGCAGACCTAGATTCTATATTTATACTTCAAAAAAGAGCCATCAGGGCAATATACTCGTTGGAACCCCGTGAATGCTTGAGGGATAAATTTAAAGAAATTAATATACTCACTTTACCCTCACTTTACATTTATGAGAATTTATTGTACATGAAAAAAAACATTCATCTCTTTAATTTAAACTGTGATGTTCATTCGATTTGTACGCGAAATAAACACAAAATTATGGCTCCTAGATTCAGATTAGTTAAAGTAAATAAATCATTCATGGGGAACTGTGTTCGCTTCTACAATAAAATCCCACAATCAATAATCGCGTTAAATTATGATAAATTTAAAACACATGTCAAAACTGTTTTGATGAAGAAAGCATATTATAAAATTTCGGATTATATAAATGACAAGGATATATGGAACTAGGTAAATCACTCTGCACAAGTAGCTCCTGGCAAATACATGGTATGCAAACACTTGTAAATCTATCTGGTATTGTTATTTTTTTATCTCTTTGATTTTGTTTTATAATGACTTGCATGCTAATACAATTTGTCACTATTGTGAATATTTATACCTATTGTCAAATTTGATTTTGTATTATGATTTCATTATGATTTATATTGTTTCGATGTTATGTACATGATGCCTGGCTGAGTTTCTTGCCGGTTCTTCTCAGAAGGCTAGTTTCCGAACCGGTGGTAAATTCTCGACTTTCATAAGTGCCTTACCAGGGCCTAAACTGAATAAATATTTTTCATTTTCATTTTCATTTTCGATGTTTCAAGGAGTAACTTAGGCTACTTTTATTTATCAAAAATATTAGGGTTCCGCAGCAATAAGGATGAAACTGAATCTACGCGGGTGAAACCGCGCAGCGATATTAACGGGACTTTCACTGGCAGAAAGCTAATGTTACAAGGAATAACTAACGTTTAATAAGTGTTTTTTATTAATGTGATTACCGTATATACTTTCATATGCATTTAGTGAAAACCTGGTATTTTTAAATTGCAAACAGACTTCAATTTTATTTATCTGTATAGATGTATAGATTACCTGTCTGATACTTAACAAACAGATTGAACGCATCTCTAGGTATACACAAATAACATTTTATTAAAATTCCCTTTTAATAAAAAAGCCTACAAAAAGTGCATGGCTCATTTTTAGGACAGAGCACACGCTTCTATAATAAATTACCAACCAAAATTGTAAACTTGCCCTTCAACAAATTTCAAGAAACAATTAAATCAGTTTTGCTTGAAAAAGGATATTATACTGTAAGTGATTATATTTGTGATAAGGAAGCCTGGGATGTACCTTTGTCTGATAATTTTTGTAAATAATCCCATTGGCACTGCACTTTTGCTACAATTAATTAATCTTAATTTTTGCTTTGACTGGCTGGAATTTGCCATGCTCACATATATTTGTAATATTTTTTTTGTTTTTATTTTTGACAATTGAGCATTGGAACTGTGTCCATGGGCTTATAGTTGCTTGAGTGAATTATTTTGTATTTTTTAAAACTGTATAATATTCTTTAAAAGAGTAATTACTGAGTTTCTTGTCAGGTTCTTCTCAGTAAAAGCAACCTTCCGAACCTGGCGGTAGCATGTATAATCCTGTGTAATTGTGTCATTCTGACGATTTGAAAGTGCTTTGTATAAAGTCTAATCGAATAAAGATATATTTGAATTTGAAATTTGAATTTGAATTTGAATTTGAATATTTTAGGTATCTTTTATTTATTTACTAAAAACCTACCTAAGGTTTTTAATTATTAGATTTAATTTTTAATGGTTTTTAGTTATAGTTAGTGGTTAGTTGTATATCTGTTTCTTAGTAGGCCAAGAAAGTTCTTTATCAACTTAAGATCGAATAACATCTGTACTTACCTCAGTTTACTACAGTGGGAAGTATTCGACGTTCATAACTGCCTTACCAGTCGCGTTATTCACTAAGGTTTCTCAGCGTCGAACTCAACAACGAGCGTTCGTTTCAACCGTAGGAAATTGATACATAATACTCAGAGATTAAAGGTTCAATTTCGTATTTTCAAAACCGACACTCGACGACGAGTGCGACGCTGAGGATCCTTAGTATTTCCACGCCGCTGCACCCAAACTGAATAAATCATGTTCATTTTGGGTGCAAGCATATTTCCTGTGTCGTTTTCTGTGTGCTCTTCTACTGAACATTTCATTAAAAGTTTCTGATACATTCACCAAAATAGTAATTGTGAAAAGCAGTAGAGCGTGGTAATAATCCGAAGCACACAGACACCGCAGTGCTATCGGTAGACTTCATCATCCACGCCGGCGGAGCGCGAAACAAACATTTACCTAACTTGCTAATAATTTACTTTTACTAAAAGTTTGTTCCCTTTAAAGAGCCATGGGAGCTGTAGGTTTTGAGCAGTCGCCTGCTACGCAAGCAACGACAAAAGTTCGAATCCCATTCTAAAAAACTTATGTATAGAAATTTCACACCACGTTCTTTACGGTGAAGGAAAACATCGTGAGGAAACCTGCATATGTCTGAGAAGTAAATCAAAGACGTATGTACAGTGCTTGAGACGGCGAGACTCACTTTTAAAACAAGATGATTAAATGCCAACGTGACAGTTTAGGAGTCAATATGAATACTATACCTAGGTACAAAACACCTATATGCTCAATATATATGTTCTATGCTCATGTCCATATTCCCCGAACGGATAGGCAGAGGTGTACCTGTGTGCAATGACCATAGATAGACCTGTGCTCCAATATAATTATAATAACCATAACCCACGGTATCCAAATACCACTAAGCAGAGGTAATTAATCCTTTACCAAAGTATAGCATAATATAAGCTCACTAAGCAGTATCGAATCTATACCTAATTTTTGGAACAGGATAGTTTGCTCCATCGAGCGCGATGATTGCCACTCTTAGAATTCTGAAATCTACAAATTTCTCTTTAATAATAATGTTGATGCGTTGATTTGAAGTTATGGAAAATGTCACGACACTAACAACATTACGCCGGGGTCGCTTAGAATCTCATAGACGCCCGCGTCTGAGAACGTCACTTCGAAAGATTCGTTCCTAGATTCCATACTCCTTGTATTCAAGTTATATTTATACTGTGCCCTTAGGTCTCCTCGAGGGACCTAACCCGTATCAGCTCAAGGGTCTACAGAGGTCCATAATAGATTTAGAACCGGCGCTTAAAATGGGAAATATTATGCCTCGGACCCGAATCAAAATGTGGGCCCAATTTACATAAAGAGATCGGAACTATTGCCGGCCTAGAGCGCTGTACGAGTGGATTTTTGGATATGAAAGGAAATTGGAGGATGATATTTAGAAATCATTTTGTAAATTGGTGCAGACTCGTTAGATTGTGACTACAACAACCAAGGACCACAGCTCATTTAGTAATACTATCCTGTAGCAGATTAAATTAAAAATAAGTTGTTTGCAAAGATTCATAATACACATATTCGGTATACGAGACGAGATTGCAGAAGGAGAAATCGGAAAAGAAGTCATGTCAGTTATCAAAACGTGCATTCACATGTTTGCGAGAATATATCCATTGTACCTACGATTTAATTGACATGTGGCCCCATCTTGAGTATAAATAAGTTATCCTTTTTACGGCTGCGCCATGTGTTAGGAAATTTGAAATCCAAATATTTTTTATCCTAAGGACGGACGTCACATGCTTTCGTCATGTAGTAGAAACCAATACTCGTCATAAACGCGATGAATTTTATTTAGTTATACATTTCAAGCGGATACTATTTTGTGTTTGTGTAAATTGATGCCATCGTACATCAGAACACGATATCAATCAATGCTACTAATTAATTTCAACTGGTTTATCTGCTCATTAATTAATTAAACCATCATATTACAATGTATAAAAGTCAACGAAAACATACACCTAATTCATAAAGCATCTTCCTGTTACTGAAATCCATTAAAATTATATAAATATATATAGAGTCTAATTGGGAAACGCCTTAGTTTTGAAGTCGGTTAAAAACTAGTAGGTATAGATACACATGTGGCTTCTGTAAGATAACGGGCGCGTTCCCACTGCCACGATATCGTCCGACGATACTTGACTATAACGACACAGTGTGAAAGCGGTCTGTACGCCTATCACGAGTTTTTGTAATTTACACTCGCTAGCGTATCCGCCGAATATTTGTATGATAAATTGTACAGCGCCTCGAAGCGGTGACATGAAGAAGTAAAATCTATACAGACAAATAAAATTTAAGTGTGTGTTTGTAATTCCAAAATAACAGCTTTTCACTAAATGCATATGAAAGTATACACGCTACTGACACTGTAAAACCAAGTTTTAATTTTTTTTTCTCTGTCCGTCTGTTTGTTCCGGGTAATCTCTGAAACGGCTGGACAGATTTTAACGGTACTATGTTTCAAGGAGTAACTTAGGCTACTTTTATTTATTAAAAATATTAGAGATCCGCGGGCAACCATGAAATTAAAATCTACGCGGGTGAAACCGCGGGGCACAGCTAGTCTCATATAAATATTGTCGGAGACGCTAGCGAGTGTAGATTAGGAAAACGGTGGCAAACGTGATAAGGGTACAGTAGTAATTGTATCAAACTACTAGTCCGACGATATCGTGTCGTTACCGTTATCGTCCAATGTGAAAGCGCCCAATAAATGACGCTGTGCAAAAAAGTCATGGAATCTTCTGTTAGAAGTTGCGTTAAATGAAAGATACGCAGTAAAATTAAACATTAAAATTAATTAACCTCGGCCTTAACTTATATAATTTTGTATAACTGTCAAGTTCAGTCCGTTTTATCTCTAGAAAACTAAGTCCTAATCACCTGAAAATAAAGTTTAACATTAAACATATAATTCAGGTGCTCCTTTGAGCATGTCCAACGCACGTGGCTCACTAACTAATAACAAGATCCTGGCATGCTTTAGAAAAGTTACTTCAAAGCTAGATAATTTGAAAATTGTCTACACTTTCAACAATTTAACCAAGTAGACCGATAGAACAGAAAAGAGTAAAGTGTCTGTGTGTGTTTGTTTCGATATAAAAGTGAAATTTATACAGATAAATAAAATTGAAGTGTCTGTTTGTAATTCCAAAATTACAGTTTTTCACTAAATGCATATGGAAATATACACGATACTGATGATAAAAAACCAATTTTAATTTTTTCAGGCAGGTAGCTAATGCTGCAAGGAGTAACTTAGGCTACCTTTAATTTAAAAAAAAACATAAGGGTGCCGCGGGACACCCATGAAAATAACTGCCATCACAGCTAATACATTATAATTGTCGAAATCAATTAAAAATATTGCAATCAAAGTAAGGACAAAATTATACATTTGGTTATCTTAAGTAAAGTAAATAGACAGATAGATGTATAGAATATTGAAAACCGCTAATAATGGAGTCTCCTTAGCAGAGATGAAAATAATCCCTCATTCAAAAGGGTTTTCTAAAGATTTTAGGCAAATTACTTTTCTTATTATCCGTGATATCCTTACAAGCCTCGCGTGGGTATCGGACATTGTAGATTACGTAGGCTCTTTACAAACAGAATTAGATATGGATACCATTACTCACGTCAATAATATATCAGGGTTCAACAAGGGGGCTGTTGTTACCTGTAAGAAAAGTGTATTTATAAGTGTACAGTGAAATGCGATCGGAGATGAATAAAATGGAATATACGATGCTTATAACACATAATTACCCAAATATAATATAGTTTACTTTAACCCGATTACGGAAAAGCAAAAAGAGCCGTGGTGGCCTCGGGGTTAAGCGACGCAAGTTCGAATCCCAGCGGGACCTTTGAGTTTTTCTAATGTACACTGAATACACACAGACATAAAAAAAACAATTTTGATTATTTTTCTCAACAAGGAGTAACTTAGTCTGCTTTTGTTTAAAAAAAAACATACAGGTTCCGCGGGACATCTATGAAACTAACTCTACGCGGGTGACACCGCGGGGCACAGCTAGTGTCATTCTATATTCGTTATCTTATTTATTATAAAAACACCACATTTTATCATTATGCCTGTTCATTGGAAACAGAATTGAAACCTATTTAAACACAATTCATATAAATCAAATCAAATAGGAAAGTGTCTCAGTCTGTCTGTCACCTTTTTACGATGAAACCGCTGAATCGAATTTGCGAAAAATTTGTAGGTATAAGGAAATCTTCGAGCCCAAGGTACTTAAAAAATCCCTTTTTTTTTTTTTTTTTTTTTCCGTGGGAAATCCGTCATGGATACACCAACCGCCGCGGGGGCAGCGGAAGGGTTATGCCGGACTCATACCGGCTAAAACCCACGGGTGTTCCTTCTCGTCGCTTTAACAGGGGGGGCGTGCGATCGCGTTTGCAAGCTTGCCTGGCCCCCCCTAACGATTGGCCGTTGGGCCTCTCTTTTGGCCCGGGCTGTACCCGGCTTACTCTCTGATAGGGCGCGTCGGAACACGAACGCGCCCTTCAACCGCGAGGGCCTTGCGTCGACGTCGAGACCCCCGTCCCGACGCCCGCGGCCCTCTTAAGGAGGCATCTGCCGCACCTCGGCACGCCTCCTGCGACCGGTCCTCCGGCGGCGGATTGGGTCTGCCAGGGGGTCATTCTCCCGGCCCCGCTCCGCTGCCTCTTTCTGCGACATGACGTCGTCGCAGAAGGACACGGCCGCCTCCCACGTCCGGGGGCTGCCGACCATGGCCTGAACCAGCGTCGGCAGCGATAGGTCCTGTCCGGTATGTGCCACGAGGGCACCGCGTTGCACCGTCCAAGCCGGACAGTGTTCCAGCGTGTGCTGGGCGGTGTCCACGTCGCAGCCGCACTCGTGGCACCTTGGGGTCGCCTCCCTCTGCGCTACCCCGTGAAGGTACTTGCCGAAACAACCGTGTCCGGACAGTACCTGCACGAGGCGATAGGTTAGCGACCCGTGCCGTCGCCTTAACCACTCCTTAAGGACCGGACGAATGGCCTCAATGGTCAGTCGTCCGGCCTCCGGCTCCGCGAGCCGCTCCTGCCACTTGGCCAGTGCGTGTTCCTGCGCGTTTCGCCGCACGCGCCTCAATTCTTCGGGCGCGGCGGCTCTGCCGTCTTCTCGGGCCTCAGCGCTCCACCGATAAACAGCAGCGAGCACCTCGGCCTCCAGGTCCCAGGGTGGAGTCCCCGCCAATACGCATGCCGCACAATGTGATATAGTGCGGTATCCTCGGATCACCCTGGTCGCCATGACTCGCTGCGGTCTCCGCAGCAGTGTCTTATTGCGGGCGCCCAGGGCTTCCGCCCACACAGGCGCGCCGTACAGGGCCATTGACCGCACCACCCCGGTGTATAGTCGACGGCAACACGCACTCGGTCCTCCCTTGTTGGGCAGGAGCTGGCTAAGCCCACCAGCCGCAGCGACAAGTTTGGGGGCTAGGCGCTTAAAATGAGCGTGGAATTTCCACCTGCCGTCGAGGACTAGACCGAGATATTTCATCTCAGTCCCTATCTCGACGGCAGCACCCCCTACGTCAAGCTGCGCCCCCGCTGGTGGCTTCCTTCGAGGCCCGTGGAAGCACAGGGCTTCGGTCTTACTGAGGGCAACCTTCAGGCCCAACTGTCGGATCCGGCCGACGACAACCGCCACGCCGGCTTCCGTCAGAGGGACCGCTGCGGCGAAATTCGCAGCCCTCGCTGTGACAAGGGTGTCGTCCGCGTAACAGACCACGTCGACTCCGGGCGGGAGAGCACTGCGCAGCACCCAGTTATATCCGATGTTCCACAGGAGCGGCCCTAATACCGATCCCTGTGGAACACCGCACAGAACACGCTGTCGCAGCAGCTCCCCGTCCCCATCGACGCAGACGACACTCCTGTCCAGCAGGTAGTCCTCAAGGACCCGTCGTAGGTACTCCGGTACCCGATGGTATCGGAGCGCCTCAGCCACACAGCTGAAGGGGAGAGTGTTGAAGGCGTTGGAAATATCCAACGATACTGCCAACATCACCCCACCCCCCGCGACGGCTGCTTCGGAGAGGGACTTAACGCACAGAATCGCGTCTACTGTGGACCGTCCCACCCGGAAGCCGTATTGGCTGGTGGCTAGATCCGGGCCCACCGTGCGGAGATGGTTTCTGATGCGGGCAGCGATTATGCGCTCAAAGAGCTTGCCCGCCTCATCCAACAGCACAATGGGCCGGAGCCCCGACGAGTCTAGAGGACGACCCTCTTTCCTCAGCAAGACAAGTAAGCCCTGCTTCCATATTGAGGGGAACTGCCCGCATGTTAGACACGCATTTAGTAGTCCCCTGAATCGGGCCTCGAGCGCTCCTAGGGCCAACACCAGTGCGCGGCCTGGAACACCGTCAGGCCCTGGAGCGGTCTTTTTGGCGCGGAGCCGTAGTATCGCCGCCCCCATTTCGGCATCCGTTATGGGGGGTACGGAGGCGACATCTGTGTCAATTCCGGTGGAGGTCGACGCCATCCCCGGTGGCTGAAAGTCAGCACTCTCGGGAAATAGCGCCGTGACAACTTCTTTGAGGAGGCGGGGCTGGAGGGTTTCCGTTAGTGGGGCGGCCTGCCTGCGCAGCTGCTTGCGCGCATACCGGTATGGCCGGCCCCACGGATCGCTGTTGAGCGCCTCCAGCATCTCTTCTCTGCCTCTGGTTTTGGCTTCTGTGATGGTCAGCTGCAGAGTCTTCTTACATGTTCTGTACGCATCGTACAGCTGACCCTCGGTTGCCTCGTCGCGCACGCACTGCCTTCGGGACCGTTGGTAGGCTCGGCGCGCAGTGACGCAGTCCCAGCGAAGGCTAGCGATTTCCGCCGACCACCAATATACCTGTCTCCTCGGCGGTCGGCGGGTAGCTCGCGGCATTGCCACATCGCACACGTCCGTCATAGCCTCCCGAAACCACGATGCTTCCTCTTCCACGTCGATTTCCGACTGAGGCTGTTCAAACCAAGACCGTACTATGGCCGCCTCCTCAAGTAAATCTGCGTCTAGTTTCGCCAGCGCCCATCTGGGAAACGGTGTTCGACGCCCTCTGCGATTTCTCGGTGTCCCCGTCGTTGGGGAGACGCTGAACCGAATATATCGGTGATCCGAAAGCGTCTCGACCCCTTCGAGGACCCGCCAGCCCTGTACTTGCGCCGCGATAGCAGGAGAAGCGAACGAGATGTCCACTATCGATTCTCCCTGCTGTCGCACGCAGGTGCTGACAGACCCCCGATTTAGGACGGAAACTCCGATCAGAACCGCCCACTCCTCCAGGGTTTCGCCACGAGCATCTGTAGCCCGACAGCCCCACGCCGTCGACTTAGCATTAAAGTCCCCGAGAACAAGTACCGGCAACGGTGACGCTCGTCTCACCGCCGCCCCAATCTCATCCAAGAAGAGCTCAAATTCGGCGAGGGGTCTGTTGGGGGAAAAGTACACCCCAATAAGAGCTAACTCCCCCCAGTCTACGACAACGAAACCCTGTCCTTTCTCCCTGACGACCAGGTCTCCTGCGCCTGCTATGACCACGGTTCCCGTTACATCGCCCGCCCAGTTTGACCTGTTTGGGACGAAATAGGGTTCCGCAGCCACTGCAACGTCAACCGACCACTCCAGCATGGACTGCAGGAAAAGGTCCTGAGCCCTAGCGCAGTGGTTCAGGTTTTTTTTTTTTTTTTTTTTTTTTTTTTTTTATATTCTGCGTCCTCTGCAGTTTGCAGAGACTTTGCTTATCGTTTAATTTATATATGCTTGATTTATTTATTTACTGATTTTATATTTTACTCTACTTATATAAGAACTTTCTATTATTATTTTGTGCTTAAAATTTTGCCTAGTTTGCCAAATGGTAAATGTAACTATTTATTTTTACTAATTGCTCGGCTCGCGACCGAGACACAATACTTTTGAAATTTGTCTCTACTTTCCTTGCATTTAAGGAGCCGACCAAAATTCTCGGCTTTTAAAGCCGAGCCCACTTCCATCTCAGTTTCAAAACGTTCCTTCCCGAAGGCTGGGCACTCGGCGAGGATGTGTCCGACGGTTTGGCTCACGCCCGGCTCACAGAAGCACGATGGGTCCTCCTTACACTTGAATCTATGCAAGTATTCGGAGAACCCGCCGTGCCCCGTGAGCACTTGCGTCAACACGCCCGCTGGGCGGAGCTGTCGGACAATCCTGTACGCCTCCACAGCGTCGGGAAGGAACGTTTTGGTTACGGCAGCTGTTGAGCCGGACTTGTATCTCCGGTTCCATTCGTCAAGCGAGCGCTCGCGAAGCTCTCGCTTGACGAATGAAACCGGGCACCCGTCGTAGTCTGGTTTCTTCTTGGAGTGCAGAGCAGCTTCCTTGGCCAGCTGGTCCGCTCGCTCGTTCCCCTCTAACCCCGCATGTGCTTTGATCCAGAACAGGGATACTTCCCTGTTCTGGAGTTTGGCGAGCCGGATGTTGTGGCGTGCTTCCACAGCCAGGGGGTGAGGGGAACTAGCGTTGACCAGCGTTTCCAGGGCCGAACGCGAGTCGCTGAGGATCGCACAGCTTGCATATGGCCAGGAGTTCCGCCTGGTAGACCGTGCAGTGCGATGGCAGCTTAAGTTTGAGGGCTCGAGTCTCGACCCCACTGCTCATCAGAGTCAGTGCGGCCCCGACCTTGCCCTCAATCTTACTGCCATCTGTGTATATCTGGACCGCGTGGTGTACGCGGTCTTGCACTTGTTGCTGGTCCACCAGGCTCACGAACTCCAGGCTCAAATGTTCGGCCGGATGCGGAGCTTCTGTGGGGGCCACTCGCCGCTCCATCTCCCGATCGCCCAGCACTGTCTGGGGAACTCCCCTCTTCGCCTCGTACAGGGCGGCTGCCTCCTGTATTCTGAGGTCGAGGGGTAGTATCCCAGCCAGCACTAGTGCCGCGTTCAGGGAGACGGTGCGATAGGCCCCACTCAGCTTCTGCGCGAAACCTCGTTGGACTGCGTTCAGCTGCTTCTGCACTCCAAGTTTTTTCGTCGCCGGCGCCCAGGCGCTGGAGGCGTATGAGATAACTGGCTCCACCGCGGCCGTGTATATGACACGGATCACGTCCGGGTGGAGGCCCCAGCTGACCTTGGCGGCTCGAGACAACTGCTTGTATAGGTTCAACGCCCTCCTACAGATGTTCGAGGTGTGGGCGTTGAACGTCAGTTTTCTGTCTATAGTGAGCCCCAAGATCTTTATCTCATCCGACATGCCAATGTCGACCCCGCCCATGCTCAGGAGTGGTGTGTCAAACTTCAGCTTCCGCGTCAGCAGCATTGCTTTCGTTTTTTGTGGCGCGAACTTCAGCTTGTTTTTGACACCCCACTCCCGGACATACGCGAGGGCGGCATTGGCACGTCGCTGTACCTCCAGCGCCGTGTCGCCGGCGAACACCAGTACTACGTCGTCGGCGTAAGCCTGGGCGTAGTCGCCCCGGTGTTGGAGTCCTCTCAGTAATGGGTCGAGGAGTAGGTTCCAGAGGGTGGGGCCGCCGATGGAGCCTTGTACGCAACCCTTGTGGGTGCTCTTGGCGTACTCCTCACCGGCGTACCTCACCCTCACGGTTCGGTCCGAAAGATAGCTGTCAATGACACGCCTAAGATTCACCGGACACTTTTCCTCAGCCAGACGGACCCGGATCGCAGGCCACCAGGCGCTATCGAAGGCTCCCTCTATGTCCAGCGACACCATGGTAACCAGCCTCTTGTCGGCTAGGTTACCACGTATGTGCTGCATTAGGTCATAGAGGGAGTCCTCGGTGCTCTTCTGGGGCATGAATCCGTACTGGCGAGTACTCATCCGGGGAATCAGGTGCCATTGCAGTCTTCGGACCACCATCTTCTCGAAGATCTTTCCCATTACCGAGAGGAGTCCAATCGGCCGGTGAGCTTTGGAGTCACGGTAGTCGCCCTTGCCGGGTTTTCGCAGGACGACCACCGTGGCCTCCTTCCAGACTCGTGGGAAGCAGGACAATTCTAGGCATTTGTTTAGCAGGGCAAGGTGAAGTTCGGGGTCTTTGGAGATGACCTGGCTGCAGATGTCGGCGGTAAAACCGTCCGACCCGGGGGCCTTCTTCGGATCAAAGCTGTCCACCGCGGACTTCAGCTCGTGCAACGTAAACGGCGGATCATGTTGTTCATCATGTGCCGAACCGTTTACGTGCTCGGCTGTTGCTCGAGTCCGACGGTGGTCAGCATTGTCCTCGCTCACAAGGTCCTCCGGGTAGAACGTATCCGCCAACAACTGCGCGGATTCCGCCTGGGACATCTCCTTCCCGTCCTTCACCAGGGGTTGGTCCTCCTGCCTAGAGGCAGTTTTCCCCAACACCCTGTAGATGCCCTGCCACACCCCTTCCTTGTCCTGCTTCCCACAGAAGCTCTTCCAGCTCTCCGTCTGAGCTCGCTTTGCTGCGGCTTCGTAGCCCTCTTTTGCCTGCAGGTACTCATCGACGACTTTGCTTCTCCTGACTGGCGCTGCGCACCGGATCCTGCGCCTCTTAGTGGAGACCTCCCTCTTCATCCTCTCGAGATCCTCGGACCACCACGGCAAGGTAAGATTTTCTTTCATTACCTTTTTGGGGATGCATAGACCACAAGACTCTGTAATATGACCTAAATAATTTTCCAAAAATATTTCCAAATCCTGTTTGTTGTGAATTTTGCAAATTTCTTCCAAATTAATTTTGTTGGTGGCTTTTAACTGGGCCAGCCTCACGTGAAGCTGGTCCCAGTTTGCCTTTTTGGTGTTATAGAGTCTTGTGGTCCTATGAATGTGCATCCCCTTGGCTCTCTTCAGTCTGAGGCTGAAGGTAATGCCGTTGTGGTCCGAGCTCGTGAGGCTTTCCTGGATTCTCCAGTCCTCCACCAAGTTGAGCAGATCCGATGAGCAGGCCGTCACGTCAACGTGGCTGGAAAATCGTTGACCACCCCGCCAGGTGTCAAAGGTCGGGGTGTCGCCGTCGTTGAGTACCTGCAGGCCTAGGTCTTCGAGAGCGCCTGCAAATTCCTCCCCCCGTGGGTCGACTCGTCCGCTTCCCCACCAGCTGCTTTTTGCATTTGCATCTCCTCCGATCAGGATGGATCCTGGCCCGAGCTGGCTGATGATCTCGTCCAGGTGCTCCAGGTATGGCCCTATGGGCTGGTCTGGCTCGAAGTAGTAGGAGACGACTGTGATCTCCCAGGCGCTGGTACGGATCCTCACCACCACGATGTTGTTGGTGGTGAGTTTTGGGCACTGTATGACGTCCAAGTCATGGTTCAAGACGGCGATTGCCGCCTTTACAGTGCCCTCCCCGTGACCAGCGTTCTGGAAGATCCTAGCGCCCCTGTGATTTTTCATACTTCGAGCTCCACCCACATAGGGCTCCTGGAGCAACGCGACGTCCAGCTTTCGGTTGACCATCTCCAGCAGAAGTTCGCTCGTGGCGAGGTTCTTCCGCTGGAGGTTGGCCTGGACCATCCTGATCGGTTTGCTACTGGTGGGGTCCTCCGTGGTGCCCTTAGCAATACGCTACACTGGCTCTGGCCAATGCATCCCACTTGCGCCTCACTGGACACTCCGAGCTGAACGCGTTGTGCTCGGTCTGGTCCAGCTTGGCGCTGCTGCAGTTGCAGCATCGTGGGACTGCATTGGAGAGCCAGTCAGCGCATTGGGACTTCGTGTGGGCGCCCCCGCAATGGCTACACTTGACGACGGTCTCTTTGCAGAGCCGCCGCCCGTGCCCGTAGCCGAGGCACATGGAGCACTGCACGAGCGGGGAGTAGTCCTCCGCTTTGACCTTTTGTAGGTCGACGTGCAGCGCCCCGGCCTCGACTACTCTCGACCAGATTGCTGGGGACACCGGCATAACCACGTGTCCGGCGTGGGGGTTCCGCGCTTTCCTTCGAAAGCGGACCTCCAGCCGGACGTCCTCCTTTTTGAGGCCCTCGAACAGGTCCCGGTTCTGATTCTGAAGGGCGTTTATGACGTCGTCGTCGCTGTTGTACGACAGCACGTCCTTCAGAATCAGGAGCGGGTCCTTGTTCCGGACCTCCTCCACGACGAGTCGACCCTTCGATCCTTTTTGCAGGCGCTCCTTCACCTTCTCCCTCTCCTCGAGGCTGCCGCAGCCGACGATCACCTTCCTGTCCTTGGCCTTCCTGACCCGATCCACCTTTACCCAGCCATCCTTGGCATTAATGGCTTGGCGGATCTGGGTCAGGACCTCCTCTCCCGTCTCTTTCTCGTTCGTGGAGGTGACCACTACGGAGTGCAGCGCGGCTGGAGTCGGGACTCCCTTCTGGGGTCCTGCCGCCGCCACACTCGCATAGCTGGCCCTCTCCACGGACGAGGCAGAGACGCGCTCCATCAGGGAGTGCAGCTTCTCCATCCTCTCACTGCTCTCTCTGATGAGCCTTCCATGCTCCTCTAGCTGTTTGGCCAAGTCCAGTCCCTCCTTTCCGTTATCCTTTACCTGCGGCTGCGGCAATTCCTCTTCCGTGACCTTGGCCCCTCTCACAATCTTCTCCTTTCCCTTCTCCTTCACCCTCTCACCCTCCGCCTCCTTGACTAGCTGGTAGAGCCGCTCGAGGGCCTGGGTAACCGCTTCCTTAATGTCCGTCTTAAGGTTCCGCGAGTTACCCAGGTTTAGCTTTGCTTTTGTTAGGCAAGCTTTAGCCTCGGCGACTCTACCAGCGTAAACCGGCTTCTCCGTCGGGCTCCCGAAAGCCAGCGTCGACGCACTTCCGCCCGGTGCCATCTTCGCTTTCGGTTTCGGTGGGCCCGCCGGAGCCGCCGGTTCTAGGGATTTTCTTGCGGTGACCACCGCGAAGGTGCTGTTCAGCGGTTTGTTCGCGGGGGCTGTTTTGGTCGACGTCCCCGCTTCCCACTCCCCGATACTACGACGCACAGATGACACGGTGGGGGGGTCGATCTTTTCGGGAGGGGTGATGAGGAGGGTGCCCTTGTTGGACGTTGGTTTGGCGGGAGTACGCATCATTTTTGCACGAAAAGTAAATAAATAAATAAATCAAAACCTAGTGGTTCAGGTTGCACTGCAGGACCTTGGTTGGGAGACTAATACTCGTCGCTTCCCGTGCCGTCCCTATGGCTAGTCAGCTCACCCGCTACGGGGTGTTTATCCCCCGTGGGCGCTGGCTGCCGATGGCTACCCGGTTTGACCGGGGTCGCCTTACATTTTTTGTTGCCAGCCACATGGTTAGCTGGCTTTTTGGCTTCGGCACATAGAGCGCAGTGCGGCTCTGCCTTGCAGTCGTGCGCCTTGTGTCCGGGCTTACTGCAGCGGTAGCAAGCGTCACTGCGGTCCACTGCAGAGGTGCATTGCGGCACCATGTGACCGGTCCTGAAGCATCTGAAGCAGCGGGCCGGCTTGGCCTCCAATAGCGTCACCCGTGCACTGACCCAACCCACGACCAGCCGTCCTTTTTCTGCTAGGTTTTTCGCGGCTACCACCGGGCAGCGAACCCACGCCGTGTAGAGGCCCCCTGGGGCAGGGCGTACCTCTCCGGTTTTAACGGCCCCCTCCGCGCAGCCGGTCTCCCGAGCAATCGCCGTGGTCACCTCTGCTGCAGTCGCCGAGTCGTCCAGCCCGGATATGCGTACTTCCGCGCACTTCACGGGTCTGGACACTCTTACGACATCGGCACTCAGCGACTGTCTTAATCGTTCAGCAAGGGCATCCGCCTTTTCGCTGTTGGACTCTCCAGATACCTCTAAGATTCGAGCCCCCGTGGCAGCCACCTTCATGCGTACGGATGGTATGCCCTGGGCCTGGAAATCCATAGGTGATCCCCCTGGCCACTGCGTCTGGCTGCAGAGTTAGCACCACCACAGCCGTCCGTGGGGCACGTATTTGCGGAGCCGGCGGGGCCACTCGTTGTCGGATTTTCGGGACATTGACTGTCGCACCTTTCCCACTCGAATTTACGGGCTTAGCTACTGGCGGCCCGACGGTCTTCTTATCAGCCTTTTTCCGACCAGCAACTTTTGCCCACGTTGTGGATGATGCTGGCAAGGATAGGGTCGTCTGCTCATCGGGACCACTGCTGGAGACCGCCGGCAAATCGCGCACAGGAGCAGCGCGGGTGGTTCTTTGCCGGTTTCTCCCTGGTCCTTTCTTAACAAGTACGGCTTCTGTCCGTAATGGACCCTCAGTCACGCTGGCCGCACTAGCTTCGCAGGGAGAAGTACCCATACGCTTTTCCCACTCTCCGAACCGGTGCTCCATGGCCGCCATGACAACAGCAGCTACATCCTGTGACAGAGGTGTCGTTGCTGCTGTAGCTTGAGTTGTCAGTAGCGGTTGCGACCTGGATCTCCCTAGCTCGGCCCGCAGTGCCGCTTACTCCTTCCTTATTTCGTCGAGCTCATCACGTAGCCGAATATTGTCGGCTCGGTCTCGAGCGGCTTCCGCTACCTCAGCCCGTAGGCGTTCAACCTCCATCTGGAGCTTTTCATTCTCTAAAGAGGCGGAGCTCTCATATAGTTTCGCCCCTGATACCTGCATAGAAGCTGCGACGTCTTTAAGGGCTTTAACGAAAGTGCCCTTCAGGCGACCCGATTTGGCAGCCACGCCGAGAATAATATTGGCGTCGGCAATTATACGCTCCCTGTAATCTGCCGCTGTCGGGTCCTGCAGTCTCATGGCCTCGTCCATGCCGAGATTATGCCGGGCCTCCTCGGCCTCGCTAGCAGTTTCCGCTTTGGCTGCTTTAGCCTTCTTTTTAGAGCGGGGGCGACCTTTCCCCTCGCGCCCTGATGGAGCAGAGGTTTGCGAACAGTCACTCTCACTCACCACGTCCAGGCTTTCGGGAGTCTCTGGCACACGCATGAAGCGGGCCGTTTTGTCTTGCCCTTGGGACAAGGTTGACAATGCCCTACGGCTCCGCACTGCTGACGCCGGCCCTGTCATAGGCGCTGGCATTTCCTCTTCGGACGGTGGACTGGCCGAGCGACCACCTGACGTCCAAAAACGCCTATTGGCTTCCTTCTCCTTTTCCACTACGAGCGGAGTGTGTTCCAATCCGGCTCGCATCTCCCTCCCCTCTTCTTCTTCATCTCCTCCCTTGGGTTTTAATAGATTGTCCATAGGTCCAAATCTTTGGTATTCATCCGAACGGCTCCCCACCCTCCATGGAGCCCGCACACTTGGGGATGCCACATTGACACCAGGGCTACCGCCAGGATATAGAGCCCCGAAGCTAGCTGCCCACGAGACGGACGACGCTCGCTGCCACCACCACTTTAGTGACTGCTTACACCGCCGGCTGCGGACCTCTTCACCCCAGGACTCTAGCCCCCCATCCGCCTTGATGGCGAGTTTGCAGCCGATTGACCAGTATGCGGCTACATACCGGCCTCCCGTGTTAGAGGAGCTCCGGACCAAAGAGGCGTGTTGTCGGCGACGGACATCTTACCCGGCCCGCCGCGGACTCAACCACCAGGACTCCTTCGCCCCCCATTACGGGTCCCCGCGCACGGCAAACACGCGGGAGGTCAGTCCCCCCTCCCACCGTCTACCTCAATTGAGGCGGCAGGACCGCGATGCCTAACCCCGGCACACCGCAGCGGAATTTTGGAAAGGAATGGGATAAGGACAGAAAGGGATAAGGATATGTGTTGTGTTGCAAGTGTGTGTATGGTTTGTGTATGTATATGTGTAACTGTTGTGTGCTGTATGTGCGTGTGAAAGGAATTTTGTATGTGTCGTTTGTGTATGTAGAGTGTGAGTGTGTGTATGTAAATACCCTGTAGAGTGTACCCCCCCTCGGCTAGCAATTCGCCACCGGTCTACGGCCGGTGCCCAGGGTCGTCGCGGGTAAAAGCCTAGTACTTACACAATCCAAGGGCTGGTTTGCGTCAAAAATATCTCGGTAGTGAGTAGCGATGCGTAATCGAGACGTTTCCATAATCGATAAAATCGGAGTCGGATTTACCATCGAGTCAACTATCGATTCGCCCTGGCGATGAAACAATCGAGAGGTTTTTCAATTGCTGTAATGCAAGCGATTGGTGCGAGTCACGCCCAATATAGCCGAATGGAACCGATCTTATGCTGACGCGGTTCATCGCGCCGTGTTCGATGAGTTGCGACTACACGCGAGTTAGACTCGCTAACTATCGACTGCGATTAAAAACAGCCGCGATGCATCGAGAAATGTTGGAACAATCGAAACAATCACAAATAAAAAAATAAAATTCAAACAGTGGCACACGTAAAAAAATAACCGGGGAGTTTGTTTCGCCGTTTCGTCTCCTAACAGGCTTACTTTTGGAAACGGTAGTAAATTAACCTAAGTTAGCGAAAGAGAAATGATGTCAATGAATGTTCCAAGTGTCTCTTATGTTGAACAATATTTTTTGGTTTTTAATTTTTAATCGCGATTAACCTCTCGCCATCGCGCATCACTAGTATTGAGGTGAAGTACTTCGATTAAGGACACCACCGTACCGACCGTTAAGGTCGAAATTAGCTTAATCGCCAGTTTTTAAGGATTGACCTCGCATCTAAAACGAAAGATTTCATTCAAGTCAGCTTTATCGCGGATAAGATGACTTTTATCCTTATGGAAAATCTAAGTAGTTGATGTTAGATAAAACAAGGAAAATTTGCTCAAACTTCTTCAGACTTCCCATAGGGGTCTTCGGAGGGGGGAAATGTTATCAACACTAACACAACAAAGTGCGACAGGCACTATACAACACTTCTTTAAACTTTTTGTGATATCACTCATTCACGTCTAAGAAGTAATTCAAAAGATGCATAGTGCCTGAGACGGCGATAGACTCACCACTTGACACGTTGGTACTTAATCATCTTGGTAAAAATGGCGTGCTGTTAATACTTACTTCTTTGTACATAAATGCCAACGGAACTAGTAAAGTGCAAAGAACAACATTTTTTCTTCATATATTACTAATGGCTGTGCCCCGCGGTTTCACCCGCGTAGATTTAGTTTCTTCCTTATTGTCGCGGAACCCTTTTATTTTTAATAAATAAAAGTAGCCTAAGTTACTCCTTGAGGCATTAGCTACCTACCAGTGAAAGTCCCGTTCAAATCCGTCCAGCCGTTTCAGAGATTACCCGGAACAAACAGACAGACAGACAGAGAAAAATTTTAAAACTTGGTTTTTTAGTGTCAGTAGCGTGTATACTTTCATATGCGTTTACTGAAAAGCTGTTATTTTGGAATTACAAACAGACACTTCAATTTTATTTATCTGTATAGATCATGTAACGAAACAAGGGTTAAATTCTCACAACCTAGCCTACAATAAAATCCCACAGTCAATAAACGCGTTAAGTTATGATAAATTTAAGACACACATTAAAACTGTACTGATGAAGAAAGCTTATTATACAATTTCGGATTACATAAATGATAAAGACATATGGAATTAAAACTCTGCACAAGTAGCTCCTGCCAATGACATGGTATGCAAACATGATATGTAAATCATTTCGTATTGTTTTTACTTTTTTAATTATTATTTTTTACACATGCATGCTGATACAATTTTCACTATTGTGAATAATTTTAAATGTTTTTATTGTAATTATCATTGTTTACTGTGTAATGAAATGTACATGATGCCAGCTGAGTTTCTTGTCGGTTCTTCTCAGAAGGCTAGTTTCCGAACCGGTAGTAAATTCCTCGACATTCATAAGTGCCTTACCAGGGCCTAAACTGAATAAATCATTTTCATTTTCATTTTCACAACTAGCAATAAACTAAGCCAACAACGCGACAATAAATTGAAATATGTAGTAACGCATTAACAGCGTACTAAAAACCACTTTAAAGTGTAGTGCGTCGTCACGTCTCTATTGTTTAAACCTGACCCATTCTATGTTATACATTTTTGGTAGATAATAAATCACATTGTGACGTCATACTAATCTACACACTGTCAAGCACTAATGAAGAACGCTTCTTGTTACTTCACTCACGATCTCTCGGTGTACAATTTAGCACTTGAACCATACTAGAATATCTTCAAGTGTAACGAATTCCTACCTCACAATTACGTATTGTGGTACCTAGGTGGTATCGGTAACGGTGAGGTAAAGGTTATGTGGTGAGGTAACTTTGGTGGAGGACCAAAATGTAGACGATAGCAAATTAAAATGAGGAAAAGTGGAAAAAAGCAGTATGTCGGTCTCCACAGTATGAAGATATTTTTGAATTATAATGCGGTAAAAGATATTGATTAACGGTGAAATGAGACCTGCCCTATGATGGTAAGAAATAAAAAAAAATGCTAATGCCGCCCCAGAAGGGTCTCTGAAGGGGTAAGCAGAGGTTTTGTAACAACACCCACATTTAACCTATATGATTCAATGCCAAAGTGACAGATGGTGAGTCACTCCCCGTCGTAGTCACTGTATACACGTCTTTGAATTACTTCTCGATATATGCAGGTTTCCTCACGATGTTTTCCTTCACCGTAAAGCAAATGGTGTGAAATCAGTGCACATAAGTTTTTGGAAAAACAAATCTGGGATTCGAACTTGCGTCGCTTGCGTAGCAGGCGACTGCTCAAATTCCATGGTCACCACTTTTAGGAGAAAAGCATCAATGGAAAATGTTACAAAAACAGGAAAAAATATCACTAAGTCATTATTATATCAGTTTTTACGGTACGCGAGTAAAACCACTAGGCGATTAGGCAGCTAGTGTGAAATATCTCCTGAAATGTAAATGAATCCTGAAACAAGGTCCTGGTTAAGAGTCGCTTAAACTAATCACCTTTGGCCATTAACATAAGTGGGCTATTCTACTAATCAGCGTGCCCCTTAACAGCTGGGAAATTAGCTCTTATGACTCCAGTTAGTAGCGAGCAATGCTCATCCACTCGTACAAACCATGCTTATTAATAAGAAAGCCATGAGTGCACAGCGAATATTCGGAACTGACAAAGAAATCCAATAAAAGAAACCGTCTGTCTATCTTTCTGTTCTTGGCTGGACCGATTTCAACGGGACCTTTACTGGCAGATAGCCCTGTTAGCCGTGGGGTTTGAGCTGTCGCCTGCTACGCCAGCAACGCAAGTTCGAAACCCAACGAGCCTGTACCAATGAGTTTTTCTAAAAAACTTATCTCCAGTGATTTCACACTACGTGCTTTACGGTGAAAGCAAACATAGAAAACCTGCATATATCTGAGATGTTATTCAAAGACGTATATATAGTGCCTGAGACGGCGATGGCCTCACCATCTGTCGCTAGCACTTAATCATCTTTGAAAAGTGGGTGTTGTTATTACCAGTCTTCTGCCTACCCCTTCGAGATTCAGGCGTTAATATATGTATGTAGGAGTAACTTACCCTACTTAATAAAAAAAGGAGTTCCACGAAATAAAGTTACCAATGAAATAAAGTCTACGCGACAAATGAAACAGCTTGTTTGTTAAGTCATAAATATGTATAGACCTGCATAAACTGGCGCACGCACTCGGCCCCGTGGTCCCGCAGGAAGGCCTGGAGGGTGCGTACCCCGCGGGACGACAGCCTGTACCCATTGCCGTTCTCCCCGGGAGAGAAGAACACTGCAGGCTCCGGGCCCTCGCCCATATTAAACACGATCACATTGCACTACACCTCTTTTGATATTCACCACTTTACACTACGTAGAATAATCTATACTTATTATGAAGTTTTGTATTTGTAATACACTGGAAAAATACAACCGATTTCAAAATTCCTTACACTAATATAATATTACATTATCACTGAGTAGGTGACGAAGTTTCCTACACAGTATTATTGACCGCTGTAAAAAAAACTCAAATATTACGTATTAGCCCGATTTCAATTGTTTCACTAATAATTTAAAATAGGTCTTCAGGGTGGACATACATATCCTCTACATAGTATAACTACGCGGGCGAAGTCACGGACAGAAGCTAGCGATATAATAAAAAAACAAATATTCAAACGGAATTTTTAAAGACAAAGTTTTCTGAAGATTGTCAGAGTAAAATAACTGGCACAAGAATGTTTCTCGTTAGTACTCGTAAAACAATTTCACCGAAAATTTATATAGTCACTTCACCACGTCGCAATTCACAACAAACAAACTTTATGACGAAAGAACGTAGCTAATCGTAGCGCTCAGCCTACGCGTCCGGAGCGCGCGTAGCCACTGCTACGCCGATCGGCGCTACGCCGTAGCCGGGTTGCAATGCGACGAGGGAAAATGACGTAACGTAACGACGTCACATAAAAATTCATTCCTTCGGGTTTTTTAATCCCTTTGGGATAAGTACGATGATTTGTCGAACTATAGTTCTTTAGGTACAGTTGGCGGAATGAGTCGGTAATGTCACGTAGCCGACCCAAAGTGGGTCGATCCGCGCATCGCTCCAAGTTTTGTGTACACACCAAGTCTGTTTGAGTTCCACTCGGAATTATTTCACTCTCATTCCTCCGGGACAGGGAAAATATTCCACACATAATCGTATTAAAATCGCATACATATTTAAGTAAGTTATCAAAATTTTACCTAACAGCAGCAGCTGCGAGCTGGACTATGATGGTAGGTTGCGATAAGATAATTTCAAAACAATGTGGATATAACAAGTAAACTAAAATTAGCATCACCAAATAGCCAATAACAGGGTAACATTCGCCACATCCCTCTGCGCCTGTCCGCACGGACAACACCAATATTTCTCGAATTAGCACTCCTAGCACCGACGACTAAACAAGAAATCATATGATACACCCTCACCGTCATTTGATTTCCGTTGACTTTTAAGTACACCCTTCCATAAACCTTTGATAGTGTGTTTGTCTTCTACTATAAAATTATTTATTTATTTACTAGCTGTGCCCCGCGGTTTCACCCGCGTAGATTTAGTTTCATCCTTATTGTCACGCATCCTTAATATTTTTAATATATAAAAGTAGCCTAAGTTACTCCTTGGAACATCAGCTACTTCCAGTGAAAGTCCCGTTAAAATCGGTCCAGCCGTTTCAGAGATTACCCGGAACAGAGAGACAGACAGACAGACAGAGAAAATTTTAAAAACTTGGTTTTTTAGTGTCAGTAGCGTGTATACTTTCATATGCATTTAGTGAAAAAGCTGTTATTTTGGAATTACAAACAGACACTCCAATTTTATTTATCTGTATAGATTTATTGCGTTATAGTACACTAGCTAGTAGTTAAGCAACCCTAGCCCTAGCCAGTAATTGGATGGGTGACCGCCCGAGTTCCCTCCGTGCCTCGGAGAGCACGTTAAGCCGTCAGTCCCGGTTGCCAATTTATCATGTTTGGCAATCGTTACAGGTCAGTCGGAGGCCTAAAATAGTCTGACAACTGGTTTAACCCAGATCACAGATTTTCCTCGTTACAGGGGTTGCGAAGCTCAGATGGCAGTCGCTTCGTATAAAAATCAGGTGATCAGCCACATCGGGTTGAATCAAGTGCCGACCCCAACGATGTTTGGGATAAGGCCAGGGAGATGATGATATGGTACACTAGCTGACCCGACAAACGTTGTACACGCATTCTGTCAATTCTATGTCAAACGTCATAAGGTTACATCAAAAAGTTTTTATTGTCCAAAGCGCTAAGGTTAGATTTAAGAAGAAAAAAATAATTTTATATGGTGGTTGAGTATTCTTAAATTTTTAAATTTTCCAGGCAATTTTCTTAGTGTTTTCTTTCATAAGAACCATCTAAAAAAATTTTTATCGAAATCGGTCCAGCCGTTCACCCGTGATGTCGTGAACAAGGGAAATGGGGATTCATTTTATATAGATAAATATACTTTTTAACAACCCCCGTTAAGCAATCGTTAAAAAATATTACTATTATGTTGCAGTCAAAACTCTTAAGACTCTCTTTTAACATCATTAGACAAAAGTACTTTAGACGGTATTACTTTTACGGGTTATTAAAAACAGACAGCATTATTAAAAAAAAAAAAATTGGTTATAGTAAGTAGTTTTGTCTAACATATTCGGTCAAAGTAGTTTTAGACAAGAGTTTTGACTGTGACATATTTGTTATATATTTGACTCTAAAATACAGAAAATAATGAAAAATATGACGCTAATAAACAGTTTTGGTCAAGATCAAAATCACTCAATGTTAAATTGTTTGTCAATGCTAAACGTCACACCACGACAAAAGTAGTGACTTGACAAATTATCTCACATACGCCCATGCTCGCCGTGCTCCTATTGTCCCAACAACTTGATAGTTCATTTCCGACTGGTGAACACTATTCGCAGTTGATTTGAAACTATGATTTGAATACAGCAATGATTGACAGAATTCATTAGTTCCACATCGGGACGTTAATTACTTCTCTGGTAAATAGGAAACAGATGTTTGTATCTTTTTGATTGTATGTCTATATGTCGGTCTGTTCCATATCCATATCTTATAAATATATAAAGCTGAAGAGTTTGTTTGTTTGCATGAACGCGCATATCTCAAGCTACTCATCGGATTTAAAAAAGTATTTCAGTGTTAGATAGGCCATTTATGAAGGAATGCACCACATCACACTACGTATACGAATTCATTCTGGTTACCATTCCACTCGGACAAAGACGCGACCAGGAGCTAGTTAGGATAAACTACTAAACCAATTTTAATTCAATTCAATTATAAATGTTATTATTGCAGTACGTATACTAGCTGTGACCGGCAAAGGATGAGTGCCATATATTTTTGGGGCGGATCACCGTTATAATTTAAAGGTATGAAGAATAGATGTAAGCCGATTCTCAGACGTACGCGATATGTATACAAAATTTCATACAAAAATGGGTACTGTCGTTTCGGGAGAGTATATAGTAACTAATATAGTGACACGAGAATTTTATACATAAGATTTAACAAACGCGTAAGAGTGAGCAAACTACAATAAATGTAGGTATATCTCTTTATTCAATAAAACTTAATTATATATACAAGGAACAGTACTTAAAACTAATTAAAGGTAGAAAACTTGTCCCAAGTCGGTGTCTCTCGGGATCGTGCCAAGAAGGCTGGCAGCATTGCCACGTTGAATAGCAATGCTGATTCTCTGGGCGAGAAAAGCCCCAGCTCTCTTGTCACGATAGGCTTCTACCAGACGACGTGCAACCTCTTTGAAAAGCTGATGAGTATCCGGACCCCAAGGCCCCAGAGTATGTAGGTATTAACTTCTTTCTTTATATCGAAATAAGTAAACTATTATTCATTAGAGTTGATTTTAGAAAAAGTACATTACTAAAAAAATATACCTTTTCTATTGTCCTAGTATTGTTATTGTTATTCTAATGTAATTCAAACACGTGAGGAAAGCTTCCGTTCCTTTGTACCGACGCTTGGGGCGTTACATTCGACTTTGAATACGATGGATTTTCGACTGAGTGACAGTGACAAATACTTCATGTCACCGCGAGATTGAAAACTGTCGATAAAAATTGTACCATACTGCTTACAAAATAACATTGATTTTATATAGTTTATAATCTATCCATATCAAGAGGCTCGTGGCACAGTTAATTAACTCATGCCAGTAGTTGGATGGGTGACCGCCCGAGTTCCCGCCGTGCCTCGGAGAGCACGTTAAGCCGTCGCCGTCGGTCCTTACATCGTCGGGGGCTAAGATAGTCGGACAACTGGTTTAACCCAGTATCACCTAATTTGCTCGTAAAAGAGTATAGTATATAAGAAGGTCACATGGTAGTCGCTTCGTGGTGATTCAACCCGATGTGGCTGACATCGGGTTGAATCAAGTGCCGACCCCAAAAATGTATAGGATAAGGCCAGGGAGATGATGATGATAATGTAACCATATCTTCCCTGAAATATTTAAACAAGTGAGAACAGCATAGGATTAGTTAAGGATATGAAAATATTTTTACAGGGATAGCATAGCAACGCACGAATAATTCTGGGACCCCACCAAGACTTCTTATTGTCTTTGTGGGGAGAGCGAGTGATGACACCCATACCCAGCAAAGAGAAGATCTAGCCAGGCGGCCGCATGTCTGGGGAACCGCGGCTCTAACTGTTCTAGTTGGAAACTTGTATATATACTACAATGCGCTCGAAAACTCTTATTGCGCGATTTAGCTCGGGTATTTCTATTCAAACTGTGCAATTGTTAGCGAGTAGCGCCATCTATGTCGCGAGTAGAGATACGCTACACCACCATAGATTGACAATGATTATGAGACAGGCGTATATGACTTGTATAAGTCTGTCAATGTCTCACAGGCAATTTTTTTTGCGTGCAGAATCCGTTATGGATACACCAAGGGCCGCGGGGGTAGCGGAAGGGTTATGTCGGATTCGCACCGACTGAACTCCACGGTGTTCCTCGTCGTTGCGAATGTTTAAAGGCAGCGGTTACCGCTTACCTTAGTACTGTTTTTAACAGGTACCCTCGTGTGGTTGCACCTCGTAACTTGTACACAGGTTTATGACAAATGTTAAGACTATAAATATGAACACGGCCTCGTAAACACGGCCACACGCGATACCATAGTTAGACTATCGATGGATCCTTTGATCTACCTCCTCTGTTTACTTGCGTGTCAGTTCTGCGAGCTTTTATAATTATAATATTCATTACGCAATCCTCTATACCGATAAATATAATTGAAGTGTCTGTTTGTAACAGCTTTTTACTAAATGTATATGAAACTATACCCGGTACTCACAATACAAATCAATTTTAAACCTATTTGTCTGTCTGTAGGTTTGTTTGTGCCGGCTAATTACTGAAACGGTTGGACTGATTTCAACGGGACTTTCATGTCAGTTCATTGGCTTTTTCATGTCAGTACCGTATATACATACATACTCATATAGTGAAAAGCTGTTATTTTAAAATTACAAACATACACTTAATTTATTTATCTGTATAGATGTTTAGATTGCCAGAGCTTGTTTCGGGTAGCAAAAACGTAAAGGTTGCATACTTCTGAAAGTTGAATGGTAATTGTCGTGATTATTCATTTTACGAGCGCCTAATAACTTACTTGATTGCCACTCGTAAGAGGTTATGAAATGATTTATAAGGCTTTATACAAACTATAAAATGTCTACTTGTAATTCCAAATAAATAGCTTTTCACTAAATGCGTATGAAAATATATAGGGCACTGACATAAAAACAATTATAGAACATTAAATCTGTACGTCCGTCAGTCTGTTTGTTCCGGCTAATCTCTAAAGGGTAGGACTAATTTTATCGATACTTTCACTGGCTGATAGCTGATGTTACAAGGAGTAGCTTCGGCTGCTACATACGTATGCACACGCCCGTATTCCTCGAGAGGGTAGGCAGAGGTGTTTAAATAACAACACCCACTTTTCGCTGAAGATGATTAAGTGCCAACGTGACAGAGGGTGAGT
Organism: Watsonalla cultraria; assembly: GCA_964035505.1. Lineage (NCBI taxonomy): Eukaryota > Metazoa > Arthropoda > Insecta > Lepidoptera > Drepanidae > Watsonalla > Watsonalla cultraria. The sequence goes on from OZ037721.1 coordinate 652,074, forward strand.
CTATCGCCCTCTCAGGCACTATACATACGTCTTTCAATTACTTCTCAGACATATGCAGATTTCCTCACGATTTTTCCCTTCACCGTAAAGCAAAGCTTAGGCTACTATTATCTATACAGATAAATAAAATTGAAGTGTCTATTTGTAATTCCAAAATTATAGCTTTTCACTAAATGCATATGAAAGTATACACGATACTGACACTAAAAAACCAAGTTTTAAATTTTTTCTCTGTCTGTCTGTTTGTTCCGGGTACTCTTCGAAATGGCTGGACCGATTTTAACGGGATTTTCACTGGCAGGTAGCTGATATTTCAAGGAGTAAATAAGGCTACTTTTAATTGAATTTAATTGAAAAGATGAAACTAAATCTACGCGGAGTAAACCGCGTGGCACAGCTAGTTTTAAAATAAAATTTCTCTGTGGGTTCCTCGGAATCGCGCGGAACTTCTAGTACAATATTTACGTATATAGTCAGCGATAACCTCTTATTAACAGACCACCAAACCACCTTAATATCCAAAAAAAATATTGTATCGGAACATAATATTTTCCTGTTAAATATAAGTACGAATAACAGCCAACCACAAAGCCTGAAAATGAAGTAATCCTATTTAACTTTAGATACGTTCAATCTTCACGACAGACGTGAAGCAACTCCCGCCGCGGTCGGTTTATGGATTGTCGTTACTATGACGTCATCAGGATGTTTGACGTCGCTCTCATTCCCAATAATGGACTGCACGTAAAAATGACTGATACGGGTAAACAAACCCGTCACGCCACTTTCACCCTTAAACTAAAAGTGTTAGAGGTGAAAACAGCGTGCGTTTGCGAACCATTTAACTGGCTCCCCGGCTTTGTATTTCGTATAAACAAAGAGAAAAAATAATTGTACGAGATAAAAAGAATTGGTGGGAAATTCTGGGATTACACCCACAAGAACACTGTAGGGATATTTTTAAACAAAATAAGGTTTACAAGAACAGGCTGGGTCACTACAGGCGGTTTTTGTTTGAATACTAAAAACTCAATCACTGCAGCGACTTCACACCACATGCTTTATGGTGAAGGAAAACAGTGAGGAAACCTGCATATGTCTGAGAAGTAATTCAAAGACGTATGTATAGTGCCTGAGACGGCGATAGACTCACCCTCTGGCACGTTGGCACTTAATCATATTCGGCGAAATTTGGTGTTGAAAATTACAACACCTCTGCCTACCCCTTCGGGGAATACAGGCGAGACCATATGTATGTATGCACTACGGGTATGAAGTATGCTTAAAAATTGCTAGTTTAAATGCAGAGCGGAATCGTTGCACCAGTAGTAGAAAAGTCAATACATATGCTCACGTCTGTATTCCCCGAAGGGATAGGTAGAGGTGTTGTGATACAACACACATTACTCACCGAAGATGTTAAGTGCCAACGTGACAGAGGGTGAGTCTATCGCCATTTCATGCACTATACATACGTCTTTGAATTACTTCTCAGACTTGTGCAGGTTTTCTCACTGTTTTCCTTCACCATAAACGTGGTGTGGAATCATGCAGTGATTGAGTTTTTAGAAAAACTCATTGGTATCAGTAGAATATTTAGTAAGTGGCGTACTAAATAAATAATCACTAACATAAATTCGTCCAAACTCCATCAATCGTCCGTGTCATCAATCCATCCATCACACGCTTCCTGAAACTATGGATAATATATCTCGCGTCAGCCTGAAAGAATTGCTGAAAGGTCTTCACGAGACACTTATACTTATATGTCATCTGTATTTGTTTTACGTCTTATACTAAAAAAGTGGGTAAAAACTAGTCTACATCTATACTAATATCATAAAGCTGAAGAGTTTGTTTGTTTGTTTGTTTGAACGCTCTAATCTCAGGAACTACTGGTCCGATTTCATATCAAATTCTAATTTAAAAAAAAAAATTCAAAATCTATGGGTCGTGGATGTCCTCGAATAAGCCACGGAGTCGCTGGCACCAGCTAGTGTCCTTATAGACGCGAGACAAAAGACACGGTGGGTATATTAAAATCTCATTAAAACTTTCCAAGATGGCTGTCAGTCACCTGCCTCAAGACGCTAAGAGCATTTGATAAAGCAGTTCATAACGTGGAGATAAATTAAATTAAAACGCAAACGCACGCAAATCATATCAGTACAAGCATCTTCAAAGCATCCTTTGAATGAAGACAACGGACAATGGCATCAAGCTTTTCCATAAGAATTAAAGGAGTGTTCCTTGCTCTACTAAAATGCCTCATTTTGAACTCATAAAGGAAAATTTTGTTATTTTAACCAACTGCAAGGAAATTTAAGGTATTTTTAAACGGTTCTCACCTCATATTCATCTATACAGTATACAGATAAATAAAACTGAAGTGTGTGTTTGTAATTCCAAATAAACAGCTCTTCACTAAATGGATGTAAAAGTATATAGGTAGAGTACAGTTTTTTCAATCTTTTGTTCCTGCTAGACCGATATAAACGGGACTTTCACTTTCTGATGTTTCAAGGTGTAACAAAGGCTTCTTCTATTTAGAAAACATATTAGGGTTCCACTAAATAATTGATGAGCTATGATTAAGGTATCGTTAGATTCGTCTTGATAGCCCAGTAGGTCTAAAACGTCCACTTTGGGAGAATTATAATGTGATCCGAATATGATTCATCACCGAAATGACAAAATGGTCACTTAGGTGCAATTCATATTTATGATTCACGAATGATTACAATAATTGTAGATGTTAGTCCCTAAGTAACTTTTTATGATTTTGCTTTTTATCACAAAAGCAATTAATATTTTGTGGACCGTTTTAGGAATCTTCATCAAAGCGGTGAATTGCGAGATATGAATCATTCCTGAATCATATTCGGATCACATTATGATTCTCCCAAAGTGGCCGTTTTAGACCTACTGGTCTCTACTACCTATTATATGGAGAAAATCTGAAAAGTGCCCGCAAGCTAAGTAATCAAAGTCAAAGTCAAAGTCAAAAATATCTTTTATCGATTAGACTTTATACAAAGCACTTTCAAATCGTCAGAATGACACAATTTACAGGATTATACATGCTACCGCCAGGTTCGGAAGGTTGCTTTTACTGAGAAGAACCTGGCAAGAAACTCAGTAATTACTCTTTTCAAAAATATTATACAATTTAAAAAAAAAAACAAAATAAATCATTTGAGAAATGTAAGCCCATGGACACAGTTCCAATGTACAAATGTCGATAAAAATTAACATAAAGAAAAGTCTAGTAGTTCTATTTATGTCTAAATGCGTAGCTTGAGATGACCAGCCCCCACAAGCAGCACCTGTTCACAAGTATGACGAGAATGCCAGCCATCGCCCTCCTCAACCATTATAGAGGGAAGTGAGCGACCCGTCATCCTGACGCCGCCGCAAGCAAAGGCATTTTAGTGAGCATGACAACTCAAGCCAGTCAAAACAAAGATCAAAAGTAATATTAAAAAGAATCGTAGCATAAGTACAGTGTCCATGAGACTACTTACAATATTTGTCTGGTAATACATTATTCCAAGTTTCCTAATCACACATATAATCACTAACTGTATAATAACCCTTTTTAAGTAATACAGATTTTACAGTCTCTTTAAATTTATCAAAGGGCAAATTTACAATACATGTAGGTAATTTATTATAAAAGCGTATACTTTGCCCTAAAAATGACCCCTGGACTTTCTGTAAGCGGTGTGTAGGTACTACTAATTTATTTTTATGTCTTGTGTTGACATTATGTACATCACGCTTCTTTTGAAAATAATTTATATTTTTATGTACAAGTAGTAAGTTTGTAAAAATATACTGCGAAGCCATTGTTAAAATTCCTATTTCTTTAAATTTTTCCTTCAAAGATGCCCTAGATCCTAAGTTATAGATTGATTTTACAGCCCTTTTCTGTAATATAAATATGGCTTCTATATCGGCAGCTTTGCCCCAAAGCAAGATAGCATACGACATAACGCTATGAAAGTAACTAAAATAAACTAAACGTGCCGTGTCTACGTCAGTGAACTGCTTTACTTTCCTGACGGCATATGCTGCCGAGCTGAGTTTCCCCGATAGACTAGATATATGTGTGTGTGGATGGATGGATTTGGATATTATTAATGGATTTATAATTTACCCCAACGTAGAAAACGGCGCAGAATTACAAAATACTTCTATTTGGGACTCGACACCAACACCGTGAAAAATGTACACACTTAGTAAAATTTCTTTCGCAGTACTTCTAACCGAGGACATTGAACCGATTTCTTAAGCTTAAAAGCCTCCGATGTAGCAGCTTTATTGCAGCCATCACAAGATCACGTAAGCTTCTGGCATTTTACATTTTATGACACTTTTACGAGTTTTTCAGGTGTTATCTACTTAATCTATACATCTATACCGCATACAGATAAATAAAATTGAAGTGTCTGTTTGTAATTCCAAAATAACAGCTTTTCACTAAATGCATATGAAAGTATACACAATACTGACACTAAAAAACCAAGTTATAAATTTTTTCTCTGTCTGTCTGTCTGTTTGTTCCGGGTAATCTCTGAAACGGCTGGACGGATTTTAACGGGACTCTCACTGGTAGGTAGCTGATGTTTCAAGGAGTAACTTAGGCTACTTTTATTTATTAAAAATATTAGGGTTCCGCGACGATAAGGAAGAAACTAAATCTACGCGGGTGAAACCGCGGGGCACAGCTACTTACTTATAAATATACTTTTTAAAGACCAAATTTTCCTCGTTTCAGATATTTATAACAAGCAATTAAAACCCATATAAACCACACTTTAAGTACAATGAAATAGTAAATAAAACCTTTTGTTTTTTCAATGTTCAATTAGGCTTCTCATTCTGTAACCTGAAACGATACGTACATAAAACGTATCATGAAAAAGTCCCGGGGTCCAGCCCTTACCCTCACCAGACAGTAAAACGAAACGGCGCCCTACACACCAACGCTAAACAATTTACTTTTATGCGAGCCTGTATCAATAACGAATAAATTATACGCTTTGTTTATGCGGTGTAACAACGGTTTTTGAAGACGATGTGATTAATATATTTTTAGATAGCGTACAAAGAGAAAAGAGCCCTGTGGTCCTACACTAGCGACGCAAGTTTCCTAATCGTAGTAGTTTCTACCAATTAGTTTTTCTAAGACCTTCAGTGTGTTGTTTAATCATATACGCATTAGATGGCGCTACTTGTGAATTAGATCGCCACAAGCCTTAAACACCTCCCTAAATACTACCACTCAGATCCAGCTCCCTAGCTCATCCCCCAGCAACGCCCTAAGCCGAAGTCCGAGCCCCGCACCGGGGCGCCCTTAGCTGTGTTGCTTAACATTTAAGTTTAAGCTTGACTGGAGGCCCTTGGGTCCAGACCTTTAGTCTGGTTAAGCAATGAAGATAACTCCCCCCTACCAACTGCGAGAGACCACATCATAAAAAAACAGCCACATCAGTCAGTGGTGTCGAAACTGAGAAGGGTTTTAATCTCTGTCTCTGTCTTTGTCTGAGAAAGCAATGGATCGCCATATATCAATTACGACAGCACGTAATCATCTTCGGTGAGAAATGGGTGTTATAGCACCTCAGCCTTCCCTTCTCGGGGACCCTCCGGGGAGGCGTGAGTGTTACATACAATCATATAATCCGTGCAGAGCCGTGCGAACTGCTCAGTAGGATTATAGAAATGGGGGCAATCCGCATCAATGCCGCGGAACCTCAGATTTGTACTCAGTTTTGCCTTTGGGTGCAAGTGTTCAGAGTTTTAGATTCATTGCTGAAGAGGATTCCTAAGAATCATGTGCTTACACAATATTTTAGGTAGTTAGTTATCTATACTTATACAGATTAATAAAAGAGCTTAGTGTAAATGAAATAAATACGGGACTTATATAAACTAATGATTTTAGCACAGCTAGGCTCACTTATAATACGGGTAAGTGTTGTCAGCGAATTACACTTTTTATATAAAACATAGAGATTCTTAGAAAAATATTGACAATTTTTAAGTAACACAACTTAACTTCAAGTCCAAGTCAAAACTTCAGAAGATCGCTGGAGCTTTTAACTCGCCCCGGCCAACCCAAGCGGGGTAATATCTAATTGAATCGCCTCCGGGCCAGTTCTCCTGATTGGCACAGTCCCCGACTATCTGATTAGCGAACCAACACTTTTACAAGCTTTTACTGTCACTACAGAATATAACTACAACTTTGAAAGAAATCTGCATGAAATAAGATGGTGAAATACTACACGCGGATTGAATGGATCAAATTGAGATCGATTCAAGAACAACAGTGCAGTATCTGATAACAATATGAAACGTCAAAGCTTAGAAGTTCTTAATATGCACTGCTTGAAACGATTATAGTTTACTTCCTGGTATTGCAAGCGTTTATACAATAAATGCAGGGAGAGTGAGTGATTTTGCTCATCCCAGCAAAAGAAAGATCCAACCAAGCGGGTGTCATGCCTGGGAACCACGGCTCCAACTGTTCTAGTTAGAAACTTGTATATACTGCAATGTGCTTGAAAACTCTTATTGCGCGATTTAGGTTCTCGGGTATTTGTACTCAAACTTCGCATTTGTTAGCTAGTAGCGCCATCTATGTAGCGAGTGGAGAAACGCTGCTACAATAAACAAACCCACACCCTAGTTTCGACAAAAGCAGTTTACACCCAGCAAAGTCAGCTTACTTAGCTGCAATGTGGTTACAGCTCACTGCACATTTGTTGCCGTGCAAGCCGCACGATCTAATTTATAGACCATGAACGCGCGCATTTCTATATAAAGCTTTCTTTGTTGGTCACAGACACATCGTTGGTTACATATTTTAATCCATTCAATTGGTTACAGAACGAATGCTAACATTAAACTGTCTTGTTATAGGATCACCAATTCTTAGCTTGATTCATTTCATTTGTGAATTTGCATAAGCTGGCCTGACAAATGAGGTATGCAGAGGCACCCAGTTCTCACCGAAGATGATTAGGTTTAGGGATTATGTAGGTGTCCTCAGGAATTGGGAAATAACCTTTACCGTAGTGTTTGTGGTCTCACTACATTCAAATTTTTTTGGAAAAATTCACGAAGTCACATGGTAAATAAAGACCGATGAGATTTGAACTTCGCTTGCCTTACAGGCGCCTCAAACCACCCAAGGAAACCCTCACGTCACAGCTATAGTACAATTTAATTAAGAATTCACATGTTACTGAGAAGTTTACGCGCATATTACCGTTACCTTTAGTGAGTGACGAAGGTATCCCAGAAACTTTGGTATAACTTAGTTACGATACAGGATAAGGGTAGGTAACTAATATTTAATTTGACCCGTCTATTAAGACTACGGCGCTCATCTATACTCGAATATATAAAAATTAATCCCTATTTCCTTTGGTCACGCCATCACGCGTGAACGGCTGGATCGATATCAAGGAGTGACTTGACGAGTGGCTAATTTTATTTAGAAAACATATTAGGATATCGCAAATAAAGCATGGAACTCAATCTACGCGGGTGTAAAATATTTATAGCTATTCACCGTGTTATAAACAGACTTCAAGAAAGGGTGAATTACTTAACTTTTTCGGTTTTTTTTTAGTAGTTCGGCGCATATTACATGGGTCTTCAACATCAATGGCAAAATGTGTGACAACTATAAGTACACTCTGCCAACCACTTGGGAGAACACAGGCGTCAACATATGTATGTATGTATGTAATCTGTACAGATAAATAAAATTAAAGTGTCTGTTTGTAATTCCAAAATAACAGCTGTTCACTAAATGCATAAGAAAGTATACACGCTACTGACACTAAAAAACCAAGTTTTAAATTTTTCCTCTGCCTGTCTGTCTGTTTGTTCCGGGTAATCTCTGAAACGGCTGGACGGACTTCACTGGCAGGTAGCTGATGTTTCAAGGAGTAACTTAGGCTACTTTTATTCATTAAAAATATTAGGGTTCCGCGACAATAAGAATGAAACTAAATCTACGCGGGTGAAACCGCGGGGCACAGCTAGTGTAGGTATAAAATACGCCTACAATTGACAACCATGTCGTTTGCCACGGATGTGCGACTGTACGTATCTAAGCTGCTAATTCAGGACACGATAGCGATGCACGATTACGAGATGTTTCAACAATCGACCAATCACAGTCGGTTAAATTTTCCATCGAGTCGACTATCGACTCAATTGATGAAACAATTGAGAAGTTTTTCGAGGTCCGAGTCGCGCTGAATCTAGTCGAATGGAACTGATCGTCGGCCGGCGCAATATTCGCGCCGTGTGCAATGATTAGCGACTACACGCGAGTTACACTAGCTCCCACCGACAGCGATTGAAAACGATCGCAATGCATCGAGATGTTAGAACAATCTAAACAATCGCGATTAACCTCTCGCAATCGCTAGTACACGTCAAATTTGGCATCCAAGTGCAGTCATGAATGCTCCGTTAGTTTGGCAATCAAGAGCCATTGTCCCCGAATAGTCATACATCGCAGGAAGAGCTGTAACTTTACAGTTTACATACATGGTTTAAAATCTGACGAATCAAAACCCTATTGCGGGGTGTTAGAATTGATTTTACTACAGCACAACACTTGTTGGGTTGACATTTGCCACACTGAAAGTATTCTATGCATTAATACGCAGACAGACCACTTATTCACAGCATAAAATCGACAAGCAATGAGAATTGCCAGCGTACATAAGGATATTAGCGAACAATCAAATGAAGTAAAAGTGTTATAAGGTTTTTCTAGACCCCTATTGCCATTAACCGGGCACTAGCCCGGTTAATGGCAATAGGCTCGTCGTGAATGTGGGTGCATTATAAGTACACCTCTGTCTCCGCCTTCGGGAAATACAAGCGTGAGTGTATGTATGTAGGATTTATATTATTGGAATTAGTAACGTATACATTATCATAAATAATCCCCGCCTACATCCGGACAATGTACCAAACCAACCTTTAAGGTGACATCTGATTGCAATATCATCGAGTGTTATTAATTCAGCATCCAAAATCGGATCGGACGTCTTTGTACGTCCCCTAAATTACTTATTTTTAGCGCACAAAGCTGTGCACGTTCCAATTCTACTTATTCTTTTTCTTATCATGTCGATGACAGAATTGTTGTAGCCCAGAACTTGGGTACTACAACAGCATTATTGGTGGCAGCCATTAGATGCTGACGCGTGCAGCTAGTGAGGCACGCGGGCACCAATTCTACTGGACTGCGACAATGTGTTTTTAAAAAACTTAAATGCAGTGATTTCACTCCTTGAGGTTTAGGGTGAAGGAAAACATCGTGAGGAAATCTGCATAATATGTCTTATTATATGAAATTCAGAGTCCTTTTAGCACCTGTGACAGACATTATGGCTGTCAGGTAGGTACCGAAGCATCTTCCAAGTACTGTCACACTTCTTCTTCTGATTCTTCTGCTTCTGAAAAGGCGTGTGCTTCAAATCTAACAGGCACAATTCTTCAAGTTTTGGCTTCAAGGCTTCAGTTAAATTCTGCACAATACCATAATTACAATGCGCACAACCCCGTGTAATTACAACAGATATGAACACAATAAAGATATGTTAAAGGCTTCAAGACGTGAATGCGTGTAATGTCAACGCAAACAGCTATACTCAATGGTACACCGGGATTTATCATTCAAACTTGTCGCAAATATAGAAACATTCCTTATTCCCTGGTTTTTAGGGTTGAGATTTGGACTTGAGTTTGAAGAGACCTTGAAATATGCACGTCACATACATCTGTCACTTTCGCACAACTGAATTATCATTGCAATAAGAGCTCATGGTTGGGGCCCTGGTCTTGCACTTTCGGATTAATCATAATACTCTTCGGATGAAGGGTAAATATACAAGAATATCTAATAAAAATTTAAAACAGACTCCATTTCATCAAAAAGTGAAAATGTTGAATTCTTTTATAAGTTTTGCAGACTTTAAGAAAGTATTCAAAGTATTTTCATGATCAGTATGTCTGGTTGACACTTCGTGTTACCTTTATATAAGGTATTAAGTGTAAGTGAACCTTGAAAACTTATTTAAATCATAACAAGTAAATCTATTCCAACTTTGAAAAATTTTTTGGCTTTAAAATTTCTTAGAATATAATCTAAAATCAGAGTAGCTGCAGGTATCAAAAATGGTTTTAAGGAAAATCAGCTCCCATTCTTTAGTTACAGGACTTTGATCAGAAAAGCCAATTTTAGCCACGAAAGATCTGAATTATTATTATACCTTTATGCTGCATCGTAAAAAGGGCGCTTTGAAAATTCAACTACTTATCGATTTTAATAAATTTATCTTTAAAGGCTTTAAAAATACATATAAGAAATCGAAATATTTCGACAAACTACGATTAGTCAACTGTCATCTTACATGACATACATTTTCGGCTCTAGTGGCCTATGCCTTCATACATCCCTCCCTGCCTAGATAGATAGGTACTGTTCTAGTTTCCATTCGCAAAGTAACATAACCCTCGCGCTTCGATTATAAAAGCGATACAAATTGTATGGGAATGACATATGTCACGTGCCTGCAATTTATGACATTTCCACACACTTTGTATTGCTTCTATTCTACAGATTGTTCGATCAATTTCATATAAGCAACCTAGCATTCAGTTCAGAAATATTTATCCGCAGATACAGATAAAATGGCCTATTAATATGACATACTTCCTCTATTGTCGGTTCCTAAACGTCATTGTCCGAAACGGGAGTGACATCCGCCGCGCCCACGCGCTCTATCAAACCGTGTATAGGTACACAATTCTAAATTTAAACTAAAATTGAATGAACTGTGCGTGTGCGCAGTATAAATAGAACGTGTGACCGTCTGGCGGGAAGCCAACGGGCGCGCCCGTGTTGCCATTCGTAAAATAGTAAATTGGACCCGTGTTTACATCGTGTCAATGTGAGTTTAATAGGTTGATGTTCGACGTATTAGTCCACGGGTATTATTTTTTACCCGTAGGCCCACTGCTCTAGTTTTAAATAATCCTTTTTTTAAAGTCAGTTTCTGCCAGCCTGCGGACCAAAATTCTAGCTAAACATTTAGGAGTTATTCGGGTATCCCCTAGCATAAAGCATCAATGTTTTCAAAAAGGATAAATTAAAACTAAAGCAGTGCTAAAAATGCTACTGACCCAGAGTGGGTCCACGGGTAATATTTTACCCGTAGACCTACTGTGGGTCAATAGCAGTGGGACCACGGTTAACACGTTCACAGCTAACGTCGCATCTTCTTCGTTAATTCGCTCACTGCTGACGAGTAAGTATATGCGTCGTGTAGCAGTGAGAACACGGTTAATACGTCTGATGTTCACTAATTTGATGTGACTAGAACTCACCTATTTCTGGCATCGGCTTTTAAACACGCTGATAGAGGCACATACCTGGAAATAGAAGTATGAATTAAGCGTACATTCGATTTACAGACAAACAGGCGTCGATGCATTTTCATATCGTTCAACTAGTGACCTTTATCATCATTGGATACGATTGGATATTTTGTGTGGTGGCAATTTTTCGACGTTCACAAGTGCCTTACCAGGGCCCAAACTAAATGCCCAACCCAACATCTATTTTTCAAACCCTAAAGCGATATAATATATGAAAAAAAAGCCAATACAAAGTTTACCGGGCATAGGTAGCTTTTTAATATGATTATGAGTCATGCAAGTATCACAAAATGCAATTAACGTAGACAGTTTCCAGAATGTGTTGGTGATTGCTTCATTGCAATGTTTTATGATTCATGGAACATGGAAAACCAATTTAAACGTTGCGCCGTTTTCATTGTGTCACGTTCTCGGGATTATGGAGTCAGTTTTACATCATGCATGTGACATATGGTGGTCTGAATATGCAGTCACAAAAAAATTAAGTCCATATCTACTCATTTATAGAAGCGCGGTGCCCGTTGGTTTGAGCAGTCGCCTACTACGCAAGCGAGGCAAGCTCGAATCCCAGCGGGGCCTGTCTGTACCAATAAGTTCTTCTAAAAACTGAAGGAAGGAAGGAAACGGTGAAGGAGAGCATATGTCATATGCATATGTCGATTACTTTTTATGTTCTACTAGCTGTGCCCCGCGGTTTCACCCGCATAGATTTAGTATCATGCTGTTTATTTTAAATAAAATTATCCTAAAACACTCCTTGAAACATCAGCTATCTGCCAGTGAAAGTCCCGTTAAAATCCATCCAGCCGTTTATGCGTGATGCCGTGATCAAGGGAAATGGGGATTGATTTTTATATATAAGATTATTAGGCTGTAAATGTATAAAGGCTTCGTTAGTAGAACTAATGGGATAAGTTATCCGAAGCCTGGAGAGAGACCTTGGGTAACCCAAATACTGGCTTGGATTGGAGTTGCTTAGCTGAAATCTGCGTATCTAACAATATAAACTACAGACAAATAAAACTCTTCACCATTATAGTATTAGTATCTATGGATATTATACAATATATCGATACAGCAAAATACAGTATAGTAAAAACCTACGAGTTACATACAACTAGTTTACTCTGAAGAAATAGGTGTTTATTTACGTTGGCCATTAATTAATTATAAGACCGTTATTACTCACCGTGCAAGCCTAATGAAAATATAATTTGCCTATAGTTTTTACGGCGGACTCGTTAAACTGTCGGCCGTATATTATTAGTAAATGAAGACAAACAAACATACGTAGCACGCTGTATCTATGATGATCCGGAACTTTTTTTAAATAAAAAGGTAGAATACAAATTATATAAATATGAGTATAAATAAGAATGGTCATAAGAATTAAAAAGAAAGAGCCGTGGTGGCCGCTACGCGAGAGACACAAGCTCGAATCCCAGCAGTGCCTGTACCAATTAGTTTTTGTAAAAACGTATGAGCAGTGATTTCACACCACGTGATTTACGGTGAAGAAAGACGTCGTAAGGGAACCTAAGTATAGTTAGTAATTCAAAAACTTATGTATAATATCTGAGACGGCGATAGACTCACTATCTGATACGTTGGCACTTAATGATCTTCGGTGAAAAGTGGGTGGTGATATTACTATACCTTTCCCTACTCCTTCGGGGAATACATGCGTGAGCGTATGTGTAATATCAGTAATTGGATGTTTTTTAAGTCAATACGATTTGCCATTACTTATCTTCAAATAAATAAATACAATCAGTACATAAATCAAACGTGACTACTGCCGCCATCTTTGAGAGGGTAGTGGAACTATTTGCAAGCATAGCTTTGTTAAAACGAGAACCTTCGCGGTATTGGCTGTGAAGTTTCTTGAGTTTCCCGCTAGAGGGCCTTCGAATCAACAAAAAAAATGATTGTCGTATCGGATAAAAAGAGCTATGCTATAGGTAATAGGTATTTACAGCAACTAGGACAAAAATATCAATTTTTGACTGAAACAGTGTTAATAATCTAAGTAGAAAAATGTGTGATAAAGGTCTAAAAATCAGGACATTGTGAAGGGCCGTAGATAAACAAGAGGATCGCAAGCTATACTTTGTACCTACACCAATTAGGTGGTACCAGAGCGCCGGAGACATCAGCCAAGTCACTTTGAACTTAAGCACCAAGAAAACAGAGCAAAGCAAAATATTCAATAATGAACTCACAGAAGAAATAATGCATTTTTTGGGTAAATCAATTTATAAAACAGTTTTAAATACAATTTCTTGAAGTTACAAGTTAACAATTATTCGCAAGACCTACTCAGCAATTATGAATTTATAACTAGCTCTACCCGCGACTTCGTCCGCGTGGAATAGTTACTTTGAGTAAACGGTAATTTTAACCCACGATTTGTCTTAGCATGGTGATATATAGCCTATAGCCTTCCTCGATAAATGGGCTATCTAACACCATAATAATTTAACAAACATACTTTTTAGCTTAACATACAAGTATAGATTAAATTATACTTTGATAGTAGTTCAAGATCCCGTCACTAGTTATGAGCGCTGATCTTGAATCGCAGTTAATAGAGTGAATAAATCATTCCATCTGTCTATATAGAGAGAAAATTCAGAAGTAAATTCATCCCAAGATCTATAAATAACAAAGTATGAATTGAAAATATTCCCCGAGACGGTGACTGCCCTTGACATTAGCATCGCCTTGACACCTGCCTACCCCCTGGGTTTCTACCACGACTTTGATATTAAGACTTTATATCTTCACGCCAAGGGTTCTCTAAGGGGTAGACATGGGTGTAACAATGTGAGTTAGTGTCTGAGTGCCTTTCAGGCACTGCTACAAATAAGTCCTAAAATTCTTCTCAAAAATACCTGCTCTCACATAAAACTAGTGATGTGATAAAGTTTAGGCAGTGATTGAAATGCAAGTTGTATTTAAAGTCAAAGGTTCTGTAGGTAGCTATATAACACTTGGTATGCCATAACTATTAGTTAATGGAACACATAAATATACGTTAACACCTTGCATAACTGCATGTTTTTCTTAACGCAAGTTAAGCTGTGTGTGCACCATGTTTAAATGCAAAACCAGTTCAGCGGTGACTTATTATACGGTAGCTTTCACCTCCGGGTTCAAATTCAAAATATTTTTATTTGATTAGACTTTTAGACTTTTAGACAAAGTACTTTCAAATCGTCAGAAAGACACGATCACACAGGATTATCCCTACTATTTTCACTCAGCGCTCAAAACTCGTGACGACACCGGCACTCTAGAACTTTATAAATCTATACAGATAAATAAAATTGAAGTGTGTGTTTGTAATTCCAAAATGACAGCTCTTTACTAAATGCATATTAAAGTCTATACGATACTGACATAAAAAAAACATTATTTTTTTTCTGTATCTTTGTTCCGGGTAATCTCCGAAATTGCTGGACCGATTTTAACGTGAATCACACTGGCAGGTGAATTTAGGATATATTAAAAAAAACCAAGTTTCTCCGGGACACCCGTGAAATTAACTGTACGCGGGTGAAACCGCAGGGCACAGCTAGTACAAAATAAGAATACCTAAGTAACCGTAATTACATTGTATTTGATCGTTCCAATAAAGAGGATTGCCTATGGCTATAGTAAATCCGAATTGGTGTGTACTTTGTATGCAGCTCAATCGTCACGGCCGATCAACTTACACAGAGGGCTTTGATAGAGGGAGCCATTTATGAGAACGGAGATCGCTCTTTTACCACCCATCGATAGTGGGTTGGCGAGCATGTTGTAAATCCAATCTCGTGGAAAATGATAAAAGGCGATCAATAGCTAACGGTTTTATATGTTACTAGCTTTTACAAGAGACTGCTTCTAATATTATATCACAGATAAACATTACATACTTAGTACATTTCATTTAGGTATATTGCAATATATAATTTATTAATAAGATGAAAACTAAATTTTATTTTAATTTATTTATACTTACTAGAATACAATAACCACAGGCAGATTTAAAGCCGTAGGCATTTTCCAGTGCACCTGTCGAGTATGAAAATTTAATGGTTGTGATGTTATTTATTCCTGGCGTCACGAATTTTGAGCCCTGGCCATAAATGATAAAGCAAACACAAACAGTAGCCATTTAAGGCCAGCACTCAAAAATTCATTTCTGCGCAAGAGCAGTTCTCATAACCGTTTTCGCTGATAGCTCGAAATTCGTGACAGCACCATTTCAAGTATATAGAATCGAATACGAGACATTCAACCATTCTTAAATAATATGCACTTTATATTTATTCGTGACACATTACCTCGTTCGTGGAATTCGAGCGAATGGGTTAGCAGCTTAGCGCCTAGCTGACTGGTTCGCCTTGACAAGGTCGCGAGTGGTCCCACGGTGCGAGCACAGTGCACCCACTAACATGTAGGGCTGGCGCGACTCACTAATACATTAAATTAATTAAAAATAAATATACAAAATATTATATGGAATTCAGAGACTAGGTACTATGCACCATATACCACGATCGTTGGATCAGCGTGTAGGAGAGTTATGGAAGAAGATAAGAGATAAAACAGAATTTAATTGAAGTTAAGGCTCAGTTTAATGTTATTCCACAGTATAAACGACAAGCGTCACAATATAAAAAAGTAAAAAATAAAAACGAATTCCAAACAAACCTTTAATTTTATTTAAACAATATTATAAAGACGAAAGATTTGTATGTATGTTTGTAACGGATTGGCTCAAAAAGTGCTGGACCAATTTTAAAAATTATTTCATCATATGGATGCTACATTATCACTGATTAATATAGGCTATATTTTATCCCCGTACTCCCACGGGAACGGGAACTACGCGGGTGAATCCACGTGACGTCCGCTAGTTACTAATATAAAAAACATAAATAAGTTTGTAGATTCGACTGTGTGCATAATCCTCGAATTGATCTTTTAATATCAAATCACATTCATACAATTTCTGATGCAAAAGTAGGTTACCTATGTAGCATATGTTCAAAGTATTTCAAATAGCGGGGTCTTAAAGCAAAATGTTTCCAAACAAGTCTAGTTTTTCACCTGAATACGTCGTTCAAGATTGCAATCTCAGGCAGCGCGTGGAACGCCTGCAAGCTTCGTGACCGAAACTGACAATATTTTCACTGCATTTACTCTTTGGATTCTATTTTTTTTATTAACTGACTTCGAAAAAAGGAGTTTTTCAATTCAACAGATTGATTTTTCTTTCTAAAAAAATAACAGTTTGCGATACATTCTGTTACATCATCATCCTCCTGGCCTTATCCCATATTATTAGTGGTCGGTGCAATGTGCTCTTCCATTTCTCTCTATCAGTCATCATATCTTTATTCACTCCCATTCTAGCCACATCATCTTTCACACAATCCATCGTTTCTTAGGTCTCTTCCCTTGTAACAATCCACATTTCCTGCGCTCTACAATTCCGACAAAATATTTAACTCCAACATTAGGATATTGTTGGTGTTGACAGCCCTATTTATACACAAGGTCCATTCATACATTCATGTCATTACTATGAATAGATAAAAAATCTTGGGTTTGTGATCAAAAGCGATTGTATCGCTATTTTACAAATAGATGCATTTTTCTGACGTCATTCTTCGTCATCACTCTAACTTGAGGCGTGACGTTAGCGTTACGTACCGCTTTCGATATCCTACTATTAGAAATAAGAACATTTCGATGTTTGTTTCTTACTCAATGACCAAAAACGGCTGAAATCATTTGAATGAAATGCGGTAGTTACAGTAGGTAAACATAGTTATACCTACAGACTTCATGTAGGTACATACTACATAGGTAAGGCGATGTAGTACGCGCAGTGTAATTGCGTACTTACACAACAATGAGTGATTGATTCAATCTGAACGGACAATGAGACAATTTGCAGGCGTAATAGACATCGGAATTAACTGAACCGGGGGGTCTACTCGCTTTCTCCGAAAAACGAAGCTTCGGCCGAAAATTCGCAAAGTTCCTACCACGGTTATTATTCGTTCTAAAATTACGTCCAAACGTGTTCCGCTAGAAAATTATTTGATGTTTATATTTTCTAAACCAACTTTAATTAAATTATTAGACGAAGAAAAATTTGAGTATGATAAAAACAAAGCGATAATGAAACTACATTTAATTTTCGTTCTTTAACGAAGTTTGTTTTCGGAGAAAGAGAGTCCCCCAGACATATAACCCGTGATAATAAACGTGGTAAGTAAGATAATCCGGGAATTGGAGTATACTATATTTTTATGTTAGAGAGTAAGAAAGGCATAGACAGTTTTAAACAATGTACTTATTAACTACTTGCGGACGTCTCATGGTTTCATCCGTGTAGTTACCGTTCCCGTGGGAGTACTCGCTGATAATGTAGCTATCCTATGCTAAAATAATTTTCAAGATCGGTCTACTAGTGTCGGAGTCTATTCAATACAAACAAACAAATCTTTTCTCTTTATAATACTCGTATAGATTTAAGATTCAATAGTAAATACAATGCTCCTCGATAGATACACCCGGGTTATGAATTACTCCTTTGGAATACTCGTACTTCTGACAAGCAATAGGAAATAGTAACGACTGTTTCGATTACAACTTTTCAAACTAAGAGAAATCAGTCTCCAATTTTAAATTCTAATGGTTCTTGTTTATATACATGTATCTTGTAGATAGCCATTAATGAAAATCAGGCTATCTAGTGCAACGTAAGTAGATGAATGCACATGTGCCTCGACGTTTCGATTGGGTTACACCAATCGTGGTCGCGAGCAGACTAAGGTGATCGGCGAGTCCGTCTTCGCAGCCGTACCGAAACATTGGTAGATTTTTCGTCTACCCTCTTTAGGTGCATTTGCAAATGCAACACTGCTCGCGACCACGATTGGTGTAACCCAATCGAAACGTCGAAGAACGTTATTTTCAAAATATTATCGTGATAAATCCCGAATAACTTTTAAAAAATGAATTTAAATCGCGAAAGTTAAAGAAATATGAATGCATATACATAAAAAATCCTATTACATTTTTTGTTGAGGTATCCCACTAAACTGAAACGTTTGAAAAAAAATGTATTTTAATATGTTGTAACCCTCGAAAGTTTCCACAGTTAATAATCTCGTCTGGAGCAATCTTGTATTGACCAGGCTATTTTTGTTCAGCAGTGTCCTGTGCACGTACCACGTGGGCGATGCTTTATAAATCTTGGTTACATTATTACATAGGTAAACTCCAAGCGTGAAATTCGTCTGTTCGTAAGCGGCTATTGCCTCTGTCTCACGCATTGGACCATTCTAAGATAGTATTTGCAGCATTTTTCAGGTGCAGGTGCAGTCCCCAGTTGGGCAGCTCCGAATTGAGGACAAGAGATCCCGGTAATCTTGACTACTATTAAATTTGTTCTATGCACATGCACAAAACTTAGCGGCGGATCTACGAAATATAATATTTCAGTTAGTTAATTAATTGAAGTTTTGATTGAATATTATACTTTATTACCATCAGGCATGTACCAGTCTTTATGATTCGGTCCACATGTAGCGATTAGTCTTTAATACCAGAAACACACACGATGTCCATAAATAAATACGCATAAAACGCTCGCTAAACACATCGAGTTCGGCGAGTGCTCCTTTTAATATTACATTGGGCTTGTGTAAACTGACCAACGCATCGGGTGGATTACTGGTACTACTCCTACGAGACATTTATATTTTTATTTTATGCGTCTGTGTTCCCCGAATGGGTAAGAAGAGGTGTTGTAATAATAACACTCACTTTTCACCGAAGATGATTAAGTGCCAACGTTACAGATGGTGAGTCTATCACTGTCCTAGACAAATGCAGGTTTCCTCATGTTTCTTCACCGAAAAGCAAGTGCTGTGAAATCTTTAGAAAAACTCATGATACAGGCCCCGCTGCGGTTCGAAATTGCGTCGCTTGCGTAGCAGACGATTACTCAAACCCCATAGCCACCACGGCTCTTCCACTCTCCTGTCTCCTACGGGACAGTAGCTTATAATTTTACTTTTGTTCTGAATAGTGATTGATCTGACTTCAGTAGTCTTAATGAAGTTCCAATCCCAGCGGTCTGAAAAATGAGTTTTTCAAAAACTCACCATGAGCTTTACGGTTAGAAATTTAAAGACGTACGCTTTGTGCCTGAAAAGACAATGGACTGATGATATTTTTGGCGGTACTTCTTCTCACAGGCTTACATTTGAAAACGGTAGCAAATTATCCTAAGTTAGCTTAAAAAAGACGTTTCGTGAGTGTACCAACCGTCCCTTAGGTATTTTTTTTTTATTGTTCAGTGAAAAGCAGGTGCCGTAATACCTCTGTCAACTATATCAGAATCCGTGATAGTTTAGTAGGCTGCTTGCTACGGTATGTCTAGTACCATGTACATTCATCTCGACCGTGAAGGGCGGATTTTCACAATAGTGTCATCTTTAGGCCGACAGAGGCGCTGTTCCGATCCTATACAAATCTGCGTTTACGTCGACACGATGACTTGTGACGGCGGCAGTGAAAAACTCGCACTAGACTCTCTGAAATGATGAGACATGCCAGCTGCATTGGCAACAAATAACCTTTCGAAAAGTGAGTGGGTATCAAGGACTTGGAGAAAATCAATATCAAGAGTAATTGTGCAATAAACTAGTAAGTTTCGCCCACGGATTCGCCCTGGAGGCATTTAAATAGGTACTATAGATAGCCTACACCCGTCCAGCAAGTATATTCCAAATATTGGTACTTTTTTTTAACGGGGCTTTATAAACACAAACACAAAAACTAGACGTGCCCCGCGATTTCACCTGCGTAGACTTTATTTCGTGTAACCCATTTTTTTTAAATAAACGTTGTTTAATTTACTTACTCCTTGTAACTTAGGTAACAAACAACAATAAAGTCCCGTTAAAATCGGTCCTGCCGTTTCGGAGAATAGCCGGAACAAACAAACAGACATTTTTTTTTTATTGGTATTTAGTGAATAACTGTAAATTTGGAATTGAATACAGACAATTTTATTTATCTGTCCCTTTAACAAGCATACGCTTGTTCACCATTACAAAAAAAATCTTTTGAGATTGTTCTTTGACCTTTGAAAATTAGGGAGAAATCTTAGAAAAATACCCTTTACGGTAAGCACCAGTAATGACTTGGTGTCCGTTGAACAAAATGGTTGATTGATGGAGCCTACCCTCTATCAATTACAATCAACGCGATGTCTAAGGTCAGCTCGGTGAATCTTAATCATAGTCCACAGGGTTGTGGAAATTGTAGCCTTGTGCCTTTATAAATAGGACTGAAATTGTCTTGTATTATAAGAAGACTAATTTGAAGGTTATTTTGCTTTTTTAAAACCTAGGAGACGAAGGCTTTCTAGTGAAAAAAAACTTTACCGTGAATTTTCATTTACACTCATACTTAGAACTTCGAAGAAAATAAATTATGGCTGTGTTCTCAGTAATACCCACCACCTTTCCAATTGAATACCTAGCAATAAAACTATACTTATAACCGGCCAATTATCTATCATGACAGCAAAAAAAATACGTTTGACCTTAACTATTTTATTGTTTTTAGTATTTGTTCTTATAGCGGCAACAGAAATACATCTGTGTAAATTTCAACTGTCTAACTATCACGGTTTGCTGACAGATGGACAGACATACAGAAAAAGCGGAGACTTAGTAATAAAAAATAGGGTCCCGTTTTAACTTTTGGCAAGGTGCACACACAAAATAGTATTGACAATTTGCATTATATTGACAATATGATTCCGCGTGTGTGGCCTTTGGGTGCAGAACCCTAAAAAGAAAGGATACATATTATTTCAGCTGACAATTTATTTAATTACCTCGTTTATGTGTTCTTTGTTAATAAAAGCTCGAATAAATTAGATATGCAAAAATTCCTTAACATACATAAATATTATGCTAAAGTGGGTGTTGTAATAACAACACCCACTTTTCACCGAAGATGATTAAGTGCCTACGTGATAGATGGTGAGTCTTTCGCTGTCTCAAGCACATGCATACGTCTTTGAATGACTTCTCAGGCATATGTAGGATTCCTCGCAATGTTTTTCTTCACAGTAAAGCTCGTGGTGAAAACACTGCACATACGTTTTTTTAGATAAACTCTTTGGTACTGGCTCCGCTAGGTTTCGAACTTACGTCGCTTGCGTAGCAGGCGACTGCCGTAACCCCAAGGCCCCCACGGCTCATATATTATTAGTATAGATATAGATTTCTGAATACCACCAACAAAAATGTATAATATTATAGTTACTGATTATTTCATAACGACAAAGGTAGAAGTATTCCGTATTTCCCTTCCCTTTGACATCCACAATTCATTTATCGTGTCATAAAAGTACTCGTGTCGAATGAACTCGGGTGGAATCAAATTAAAATCTCATAGGTTCAACTCGGGTTCGCTCATTGATGCTTGCCGAGACGGTACAAATTGATATTACGCGGGTTATCAGGTTAGCGATGAGAATATTATGCGTTTACTGAAGCCAACAGGCAAATGTACCTCTACCTTAAAGAAGGTCACAGTCAACAGATTTTGGATTATATAAAGAAAAGAATTTAAGAGTGTGTGTGTAACTTCTGCAGTATTTATGAAGCCCCGTGGAAAGGGGAGAAAGAGAGAGGCCTTTTGAGAGTATGACCATCTCAAACTACATAATTATAAGTAGTTAGTTACCTACTTCTACTTTTCACTTTAAAACGGATTTTTCATAATTTCTCACGTAAATAATTTATAACATCTGAAGAAAACAAAGATGCGAACACTGAAAGTGTTATTTATCAAGTACAAAGGCATGGCTCAAAGGGAACATTACCATAAAGTAATTACAATTCGATTGTTTCCTTGCCACATGTTGGAATGGTATTAATTAACACAGGATCCAACCTAAATTGCTGTCATTAAATTAATAGCTGAACAAAGCAGATTAAACAAGCTAATTAGGCCATGATCGTCTTGCTTGACCCCCACTCTTAAGAGCGCTGGATGAAAAATAATTAATTTTATGTTCCGACAAAGTTAAACAGCTTCTGAGAGAAAAGTGGTTTTGAATAGACCCACGTTGGGCGCCAAAGTATTACAAAGTTTAACTTTAGCATATTAGTTTAAAATACTTTTATGTAAACATTTCTTGTAGCTCGTGGCAAATAATTAATATTTAAACTGTGTGTTACCGCCTTAGAATATATATCTAGATAATATCTACAATTGAAAGATAAAATCCTTTTAGCACGGATGTACGGACAGTTATAGCTTAGTAATAGGATATATTGGGATACTTTGGACGGGACCCTAAACACCAAAAAAGGCCAGATTGTTCCGATTAATCTTTCAACCGGCTGCCAGCATGTTGTCGAACCTTTCCGAAACCCTTTGAACTAGATACGTTAAATATTGAAACGTATTTAACACAATCAAGGGACGATGAAGCTTTTTACGTACACAAAGAGTTTAACAAAAGGGATGTTCTTTGAACTAGCTGTGGAGTAGGTTTTCGCAAAACCCTAATTTTCTGAGTGAGTAATTCAGTTGATAAAATGCTTATCATTGAATTGAACAGTTTATAAGCGAAGTCTAATGATGAACTTGATACATGAATAGTTACATTTCATATTAAAACAAGAGCCTCGGTGGCCGTAGTTATTGAGCAGTCGCTAGCTACGCAAGCGGTTACGGCTTAATACATTCGAGGGAAACCGAAGTTTAATTTGTAAACTAAAGCATTATGCTCATTTTGCTCAGCCTGCCTATAGGGGCTGCTGCAGCTACAACAACAACGAAAGGTGCTACAATTCTATAATTAAAGGAATATCTGGGCAAGACAATAGTGTGACTTCTAATAGCTCATCCATGGAACACTGGCAACCTTTCTCACGACACCACTCAAAGGTTGGCAAAAATTTGATTGAAACTTCGAGATCTATGCACTTTGTACTAAACACAGTGACTACACTGTGTTTAGTACAAAGTGCATTATTAAATAAGGTCCACGGTAATGATTGTTTGCATAGTTACCTTTGCAACAAGTCTTTCTTTATGATCCAATGCATAAACAGCACGGGATAACAGTGCGAACCGAGTGTATCATATATTGACGTCACAAGCAGCAATTCCCTTCGACTGTGTCATTAGCACACACAAGCCTGGGTAATCAGTTACATAATCAATATGAATCTCCCGGGAAATGACATGCTGGGGACATGGATAAAACAAGATAATAATAAATATTACACCAACTATTGGAACCAACACTTTGCATTCAAAGCAACAGTTCAGAGAGACGCGACATTAGCAACCCGCCACAGATACATTTTGGATAAGTATATGGCATCTTCCCAGAAGAGTCTTCAGAGTAGGCAGTGTTACAACATCCACATTTCAGCTGATGTTAAAGTGCCAATGTCAAAGTGTTAAATTTTAAGCCTATCGTCTCAACCACACATCTTTATTCAGAGTTACAACATATTGTCTTATTGACGCGGACGAAAAAATTGGAACTAGCGTTGCTAGAATAGAAGCCCAAACCACTACGGCTCCTTGGAGCTGGTTTATAAACGTGTTACAAATAAACGGGTTCTCGCAACGTGTGATTGTGAAGATTAAAACACCATCCGGGAAATTTACGATCAGTTTACGATATAATTTGGCAGATGGAAAACCCACCATCTAACTGGAAGGAAATAGTTAAATCAAACGATACCTTGTAATTCTTGTAAACGTTTATCATTCTCCTGCTTAATAGATAAATTGCTTTTTGCGTTCGCTACTAGGGCTGTCCCTTTCACAACAAACAATAAATTATGCAATGGACGTATCTGATGTACTTCTACAATGGGAGTATGAGTCAAATTAAATCAAGTTTATCGTAGGATAAACAATAAAACTATGTTAAGTACTTAGGGATAATTTCGTCAAATTTGTAACATTTTCGATTCGCTCGTTTAATTTGCAGAGTTTTGTTATAAATGATCTATCCAATACAAAAATAAATCCAATAGTTTTAAAGATTAGCGAGAAAAATCTCTTTAGCTTTATAATATTAGTATTATCATTCAAGTCAATCAAAGCAAAGTGTCCACTAGCAATCTTGGTCAGGTGGATTTCTGCTAGTACCGTGTGGGTAACAATTCGTTGAATACTGTAAGAAATTGCTGAAATTACGTAGCGTTGGTCACTAGGCTTTAAATATGGCAAAAACTTGTCGAAACCAGACTGTGATAATCCCTTAAACATACCGGTTGGCCAACTAAGACTTCTATTCGAAACGGTTGAATAAATAGTAACGAGGACAGTCCACTCAGTGCCAGTTATAAAGTTATATTTCTTCAACTGGCAACCCTATCTCACTTTCTCTAGTTCAAATAGTGAACCATTGTTTGTTAGGCCTGGCACATAAACCGTTTAAGAGTTTGTTTACAATATTGTCGAGAAATTTCATTGCTCCGTCGACGTGCAGTTGGTAATAAAACATACATTATTTACTATTGAGAGAAAACTCTGTGGTCTAGGCCACCATTTGTCAAGCCTTCTAGGTAAGAACAAGTAGTGGGTGTTAAAAGACTCTGTTATATGGAACTAGCGGACGTCACGCGGTATCAACCGCGTAGTTTCCGTTCCTGTGGGAGTACGGAGATAAAATATAGCCTGTATAAATCAGTGGTAATGTAGCATTCAAACGGTGCAAGAATTTTTTAAATCAGTCCAGAACTTGTTGAGACAATTCGTTACAAACATACATACAAACCTTTTCCTCTTTATAATATTAGTATAGAAAAAGGTAAAAGCGTCCCTTTACGGTTTTCGAATCGGAGAATTAAAGAGTTGCATAGAAAATAAAATCCCATTTTAGCTCTATATATAATTTGGTGTGTGTGGAGGAGCGCGTGGCACAGTTGCTATTGCGCATATGATTCGATCAGCGAAGTTAAGCAACCACACGCCTAGCCAGTTGTTGGATGGGTGACCGCCCGAGTTCCCTCCGTGCCTCGGAGAGCACGTTAAGCCGTCGGTCCCGGTGGCCAATTTAACATTTTTGGCAATCGTTACAGGTCAATCAGAGGCCTAAGAAAGTCTGACTGGTTTAACCCAGATTGCCGATTTTCCTCAAAAAGGGGTTACGAAGGTCAGATGGCAGTATAAAAATCAGGTGATCAGCCATATCGGGCTGAATCAATAGCCGACCATAAAAACATAAGGCCAGGGAGATGATGATGATATAATTTGGTGTGTGTGTGTAATATGGAAAATCCTTTCTTAAGTGGACACGCACACCTCACACATAACATATTGGGGTCAGTGAAAAAATAAAAGCCCATTTGTTTTGATTTTAAATGCAAGGTTCATTCAACTAATCTGTTCTAATAAGGAGTTCTAATCACTCATAAAAATATCATTCATCACGAAAACCATTACAGGGTTGGCTCAATTCAATAGGCACTACTACAAAACAACTTACGAATAACGTATTTGAGTACAAACTTCCCTGAATATTTTTTCCGATTCTGTATTGAAGACGCGTAATAGATATTTGATGCTTAGTATTTTTTTAAAACGATATGTGGTAAAATGATTCCGTGGCTAAATAAAAAAGTAAGTAAGTTAACTCTAATGATTGATGAACAAGCTGGATTCTTAAAGTTTACTAAGCTTATTCTGTGGTAATTTTTTCAATGGTAAACTTTTACATTCGGTCAGCCTTTAAATCTATGATAATTAAATAACTTCGAATATTTTAACTAACTACTTAACTAACTTTAACTAACTAAGATTCCATCACCCATTTATTTTTTACGTATATTTTTGTCGATGGTTTTTACACGATAATTCCCTAATTGAAAAGACAATGTCAATGGAAGTCAACCTCTTCAATTTGTGTCTATGTGAAGCGAACCAAGAATTATATCACCACCATAGACTATTGTACAGTTTCCGGTGGCGCCGACGAACCGTGACAGTTAATTTAGCAAACACGCCGAGATAATTCTGAGGTACTAGTAAAGCTTCAAGGACGGCAAACCAGTTTGAACTTTGTCCTTTAAAGTCTAATTTCCTACAGTTAGTACGATACAACTATGAACAGGAATTTACCTTACAATATCCCCCGGGCAATAAGCTTGTCATTCAATTTATTTGACATTTGACATCTTTGACAGTGGGAGTTGTAACCTGTAATTTGATAATTTAAATCGAAATTGTCTTTGTTCGTGGGTGGATTATGCTCTGTTTATGCTTATCCAATTTTTGTTGTAAGTATCTATATCTATACAGATAAATAAATTTGAAGTGTCTGTTTGTACTTCCAAAATAACAGCTTTTCACTAAATGCTTATGAAAGTATACACGCTACTGACACTGAAAAACCAATATTTAAAAATCTTCTGTCTGTCTGTTTGTTCTGTGTAATCTCTGAAACGGCTGGATCGATTTCAACGGGACTTTCACTGGCAGGTAGCTGATGTTTCGAGGAATAACTTAGGCTACTTTTATTTATTAAAAATATTAGGGTTCCGCGACAATAAGGATGAAACTAGATCTACGCGGGTGAAACCGCGGGGCACAGCTAGAAACAAATACTTATATGTCATGTGTATCTATAGAATTCATGGAGAAACGGACGGACAAAAGTTGCCGTAATGAAAATAATGTTTCCAAAATTTAAAGCTGATTATGATCCGATCATTAATATTAAAATTACCTATAGATACTATGTGCAATCACAAAACGAAAATGTTACATACGCAATTCTTCACTTGTCAAATATATATTGGCTAGATTTCTGACAACTTGAACGGCTCCATTTCGGCACGCTGTGCTAATGACATATCATAGTATTTTTTTAAGTCTAATATCATTGGACCCGATACAAAAATCTACACCTTTGGAAAGTCTGCATCTAGTATTTAAGTAGATATAAAGTGTATAACTAGAGGGGACACACACGTTGGAGACTGCGTAAGCGGGTAACAATATCCGAACATGAAATGGAATGCTCGTCTCGCACTGATTATGAAGTACTTCGTGGTGTGAAGCATACGATGCAGCGGGGATTATAATTGCTAGGGTTTTCTCTAAGAATTAACAAAATAAACTTCATGAGACACAAACTCATCACTTTCCTGGACTAGGAATGGAATAGGCTATCGGAACACAAAACACATCAGATTTATTTCTCAACTAGATTCTGCGACTTCATCGGTCTGTCGATGAATGGGTTATCTAACACTGAAAGATTTTTCAAATCGGACCAGTAGTTCCTGAGATTAGCGCGTTCAAGTAAACAAACAAATAGACTCTTCAGACTCAATTTTTAGTATCGGTATTCATTTTGTCGGTCTAGTATTAATTGACAGGTTACTCTATAAAATATGTCAAAAATTCCTGGAAGTATCCGAGATTTTATGTGGTATCCATTTTCATTTAATATTTATTTCCCAATTGTCCGTTAAAGTAGCGTGCGATAAAATTGCTAGAATATTCAAACTCAGCCAGATTTCAACGTAATAGCTATGCCAATACATCGCCATAATTAATTCATTAGCAAACATTAGGACACATTTCTAACAGTATAGCCTGAGAAAACTATGTGGTTGCGTGTGCGCAGATTGTGTAACATTTAGCGAGCTGTGTATAAACAGAACATCAGCTCCGGCTTTCATAATTAGACAAGTAAACATAATTACTACGGAATAAATTTACGTTAATTTTATTAATTTAATTGTATCGCGTAATGAAACTAATATTACAAAGAGAAAAATACATATTTACTGACGTTTAAATGTGACTGATGAAATATACAAGATGCCTGGCTGAGTTTCTTGCCGGTTCTTCTAAAAAGGCTAGTTGCCAAACCAGTGGTAATAATCGACTTTCATAAGTGCCTTGCCAGAGCCTTAACTGTACAAATCATTTTCATTAAAATTTTGACCGATTTTATTAATTAAAGCTGTGCCACGCGGTTTCACCCGCGCGGATTTAGTTTCATTCTTATTGTCGCGGAACCCTAATATTTTTAATAAATAAAAGTAGCCCAGTTACTCCTTGAAACATCAGCTACCTGCCAGTGAAAGTCCCGTTGAATTCCGTCCAGCCGTTTCAGAGATTACCCGGAACAAACAGACAGACAGACAGACAGAAAAAATTTAAAACTTGGTTTTTTAGTGTCAGTAGCGTGTATACTTTCATATGCATTTAGTGAAAAGCTGTTATTTTGGAATTACAAACAGGCACTTCAATTTTATTTATCTACATAGATATAGATTGTATCGCGTAATGAAACTAATATTACAAAGAGAAAAAAATATAATTAAAAAAATTACTTAATCATATATTTAAGTACTGACGTTCAAATGTGACTGATGAAATGTACAAGATGCCTAGCTGAGTTTCTTGCCGGTTCTTCTCAGAAGGCTAGTTTCCGAACCAGTGGTAATAATCGACATTCATAAGTGCCTTATCAGAGCCTAAAATCTGTACAAATCATTTTCATTAAAATTTTGACCGAGATCATTATTTATTTCACCTCTTGCAATATCGCTAATCAAGTTAATTTGGGGATATGGTACCTATACAAAATCCTAGGGAAGTCGCAGCCGTAAACTAATAAGTAATATCGGCAGGGATTACTAATAAATTGTATTGATCATAGCTGGATATGGATTCTATGGCTGCTGATCTGCTTCTGCTAGGTTTTTACTGCTTCTAGGAATGGTAGGATACTTTTATATCTGTGTTTTTTCGTTTGTATTACATTTTTTTTTTGTGTTTCATTTGTCCAACTACATCTACACGATTTTAATGAACACTTTTAGGTACAAGGGCATTTAATTGGTCGCTTGGTTAACTTCGATTGCAATGGTGCGTAGCTTCCCACGATCTAATATCATACAATTCAATCAATACATTTAATAATTTGATTGCACACAAAATTCTATTGAGATAGGTTACTTTTTAAATGCTTAACATAACATCTACCTGCATGCCAAATGTCAGCCCGATCCGTCCAGTGGTTTGGGCTGTACGTTGATAGATCACTATGTCAGTCAGTCAGTTATATGTCTTTAGATTAATAGCTAGCTGTGCCCAGCGGTTATACCCGCGTAGATTTAATTCCATGCTTTATTTCACGGAACTCTAATATTTTTTCTAAATAAACTATACCTAGTTTATAACTAAGATAAACTAGGTATCAAAATAAAAATCCAGGCTGGCTTTGTAAGGTGACACAATATCCGTATGATTTTCAATCCATCTCCGGCTATTCCCCAGTCCTTTATAGAGCAAATTGTTGTATAAAGATATAATGCGAGGCATGTCGTATCACAAAGACCTTAACACCCTGTTTCACGAAGAATTTGGACAATTTTACCTGTGTCCCAACTTTGATGTAATGTGGGAAAATAACGTTTCACAAAAGCTTAGGATTCCGATGGTTAATCTATGTTGCATTTATAACTTTTATTTGATACACTAGATTCGCTTGTTTTCACGAATCCTTAATTTGTAGTGTTTCCGAGCTTATTTATTACAAGCCAACAAACAAATCTTTCTTCATTATAATATTGATAAAGATATGCCTGGAAATCTATGCATGGACAGCTAGTAAACCAAAGTACAATTTTATTTAATAATATTTGTGCCGCGCGGTTTCACCCGCGCAGTCTTTAGTGTGGTTATATGACGATTTTTTCAGGTTTCAAGAGAACGGTATAAATCCTATGTCCTTCTCCTGGTTCTAAGCTACCTACCCACCAATTTTCAGCCAAATCGGTTCAGCCGTTCTTGAGTTATAAGTAGTGTATCTAACACGGCTTTCTTTTATATGTATATAAGAGAAGAAGACAAGAAGAAGAAGAAGAAGAAGAGAAGAAGATAATACATTTTAACAATTGTCCCCACATCTGTACGCACTCGCTTGACATGATGTAGCCGGCAATTTTTTTTAGCTCCACATAGCGAGACTCGACGTAGCGGGAATCGGCGTAAAGAGAATCGGCGTAGGGGAATCGACGACAAGGGAATGAAACAATAAATCAAGATAAAACTAAGCATAAACATAAGAGTTTCAATATGTTAGTCGACGCGATAAATATACGTCCAAGTTCTAAACAGCTTATAGTAAGTGCCCTTCAATTTGAGTTAGTCGCTGCCCTACAAATCGACGCTAATCGATCACTACTTCCAAGAAGATGCATAATTTATTGGATCCCGGAAAGGTGCAAGCTACTAAAGGTTAACGGTGCTGATGTTACAGGCTGTTGCTGATAGGTAGTGCTAGTTCGTAAATATATATCTTGGAAATCCTACTAATGTTATAAACGTGAAAATTATGAGTAAGGATGGCTGGATGTATTTGTTACACTTTCGCGCAAAAACTACTGGGCCTGTAGACAAAGTAACATTAACTTCACACTTCGCTATTAGAAACGATACAAAATGTACGGGAATGACATATGTCACGTGACTGATTTACGTAATTCCTAGGAGAATGTTACTAGGCCTACAGAACGGATTGTAATGAAACTTAAAAATCATAAAGCTTAATATACCAAAATAACACATACCTATTTTGTATTATATTGTGTGAATTGTCCAAAATAAAATGATAAGTTACTTAAATCCTGCTCAGATGGAGTCGCGGGTAGCTAGTATTAAGTATTAGAAGCAAAAAATCTTGGTTACCAACTGAGGATTTATAAGTAGGTACTCAAGTATTTTGGTAAAACTCAATACATAATGAACAATTACTTAAGTAATTTTTAAATTAAGTAAATTTTTACTTAAAAGTATATTTTTTCATTTTGAGTTTGTGTCAGTTTTGAGACCATCTTCGTTGCAGAAAATAGTTATAAAATCACAGTTAATATCTGAAATTTCCTCGCGCATATAATATTTATTGGCTATTGTCCAAAAGTTCCATTACGTATTTTGTCAACTAATTACGAGTTGTCATAATCAAGTCAGTAATGTTTTCAAATATTTCGGTGGTGAAATCCACTAACAAGTTTCTTCACTATGTTTTCCTTCACTGTTAAACTCATGGTGTGACATCAATGCCCTTAAGTTAAGGTTTTCTAATTAGGTTAATGCACATGAGCTGTCGAAAGTGGAACTCGCGTCGCTGGCACAATAGAAACTCGGCCACCACGGCTCTGCCTACCAAAAATCTACGCTAAATATTTATATTGGATTGGAAACAGATACCGACATGTCCCATTCCTACAATCAATTCATTTATAACTCATGGTAAGTCAGTCAAGCATTTACAAATCACAGTTTTAGTAAGTATTTCAATCTGAACCAAGAAATGCGATACTCCAGCCGGCACCGCCACTCAGTCTCCTGCGTCTGGTTGGTTGATCTCAAAACTTGTCTTACAACATAAACACGATAATTGTTCGGCAAACAGAGCTCATTACTTGTACCTCCGGTTCTGAGAACCACTTGAACTGCTGCGCAATCTGGATAAGAGTGGATTGATGAATATACAGGGCACCGAGTATACAGGCGTAATACCCTAAGCATCGGTCATGTTATC
The DNA here is from genome assembly GCA_964035505.1 of Watsonalla cultraria. Taxonomy (NCBI): domain Eukaryota; kingdom Metazoa; phylum Arthropoda; class Insecta; order Lepidoptera; family Drepanidae; genus Watsonalla; species Watsonalla cultraria. The sequence continues at coordinate 684,187 of OZ037721.1, forward strand.
CTGTTCTTGTAGCATTGTCTCACTAGCGATACGAGATATTTCAAAGTCGGTCAAATTCTCCATCGAGTCAACCATCCACGTACCCTGGCAATGACACAATCGAGAGGGTGTAAATTTTTACAATTGTTCTATGAATGCGATTGGTCGAATCTAGCCGAATGGAACCAAACGTCGTCCGATCCGATGCATCAAGCTGTGTTATAAGAGTCGAAATCGATGCCTGCGATTGAACAAAATGGCAATGCATCGAGACATAAGAAAAATCGCGATTAACCTCTCGCCATCACGCGTCGCAGTGACAGCGGGGTGACTCTTCGGTCTACCGAACCTACTCCAAGGGTTTCTTACTTTCTTTACTTGTGGGCATTCCACTTCGACACATGGCAGCGTGCGCATGTGAACCTGCTCCACAGGCTAGGACCTGATTATCTATTTGTAAGCCTTCACTTAACATGTACGCTGTACCGGTGGATAAGTCAACCGCTATATCGTATTTGTAAAGATGTAGAACCAGTGTTCGCGTCGGACTGGATAAGGTTTTTTACCGTCTAGTCAATACATATAAACCTGACATGTAAACAATATTTGTATTTGTCAATCAGGTTCTGTTTGTACAATGTAAACATAGTCAATGTACCGATTAAATATTTACTTATATTCTTACCGTTGTAAGCAAGTTTGATTGAAACTTCGATTGAACTAGTTCAGAATTGTGTTTTGTTTAAAACAACCAACGGAGACAATTCATTATAATACTAGCTGTGCCCTGCGGTTTCACCCGCGTAGATTTAGTTTCATCCTTATTGTCGCGAAACCCTAATATTTTTAATAAATAAAAGTAGCCTAAGTTACTCCTTGATATATCAGCTACCTGCCAGTGAAAGTCCCGTTAAAATCGGTCCAGCAGTTTCGGAGATTACCCGGAACAAACAGACAGTCAGACAGACAGACAGACAGAGAAAAAATTTAAAACTTGGTTTTTTAGTGTCAGTAGCGTGTATACTTTCATATGCATTTAGTCAAAAGCCGTAATTTTGGATTTACAAACAGACACTTCAATTTTATTTATATGTAGTATGTAGTATAGATAATTATTACAACATCTATTTTAGAGAGAAAATATTAGTTTGTAACCAATAAGTTCCAAAACAACTGGACGGATTTAAGAAAATCTTTCTTTATTATAATTCTTAATTATCAGTAAGAAGCATAGGCTATATTGTTGATTTAGGTTAATAAATGATTCAACAAGTATAAAGCTATTAGCTGAGGCGAATTAATTGCAGAGAAAGAGCAACGGAACAAATTGAAGCAGTGAAGAAAATAAGTCGATTGCAAATCTAAAACTAAACTTGCTAAGTCAGTAACCGGCTGGACTAAGTCTCATCCAGGTCCAATTAAGAGACTTAACTATAGATAGATCGAACTGTTGGTATGTTTAGTTGGTTAATCTTCTTAACTGGCTGATATCCTAATGATTTCCACTTTATTACACGTATAAATTGATAATCAGTCCCTTACTTTTCTTGATTCGTTAATCAAAATGTTTTATTCAACATAAGGGACACTTGGAACACTTATTGAACGTCATTTCTCTTACGCTAACTTAAGTTAATTTACTACCGTTTCCAAAAGTAAGCCTGTCAGGAGAAGAAACGGCGAAACAAACTCCCCAGTTTTTTTTACATGTGTCCCTTCTTAATACATCGTATAGTATAGTTCTTTATACGCGTAGATTTAGTTTCATCCTTATTGTCGCGGAACCCTAATAATTTTATTAAACTAAAGTAGCCTAGGTTACTCCTTGAAACATCCGCTACCTACCAGTGAAAGTCCCGTTAAAATCGGTTCAGCCGTTTCGGAGATTACTCGGAACAAACAGACATACAGACAGACTGAGAAAATTTTTAAAACTTGGTTTTTTGTGTCAGTAGGTTGTATACTTTCATATGCATTTAGTGAAAAGCTGTTATTTTGAAATTACAAACAGACACTTCAATTTTATTTATCTGTATAGAAGAGTTTATATGATTCAAGACTCAAATAGTTGGTTGCACTGAATATTTGTAAGACAGCTAAATATAACACTAATCTACTAATGAACTCGGACTGTTTGATTTGGAGTTATAAACATCTAAGTGCTGCTTTAAAGGAGTGATTATAAATAGACTTATCTTCACTTTAGCATAACACACAGATTAAACAGGGTCTTTATGGTGGGTGGCCGCTGAATTACACAACTAGCTTATACCTGCGACTAAGTCTGCGTAATTCGTTTTAACTGTGCTTGGGGTAAAAGCTACCTATATACTGAAATAGCAGACGTCACGCGGTTTCACTCACGAAGTTCCCCACGTTACTCGCTGAAGATGTAGCTATTGATAGATTGCTGAAAGAATTTTAAAGATCGGTCAAGTAGTTTCGGAGCCTATTCAATGCAAACAAACAAACGAAATAACAATCAAATCTTTCCTCTTTTCAGTTCAGTTCAGCGGTTAATATGGTGATAAGATGGTCGTACTGATCTGTGTTGAGAGACCTGAAAGGACCATGTATGGCAAGGATGGCGAACTATTTCGTATCAACGGGCCATTTTTCTAGAGAATTATTTAATGAAATACAATCAAGTTATTTTCGACATTGTGATTATTGGGAAAATAATATACGCGTAATTTAATATTGCTTATTGATGACGGGTCGCTCACTTCCCTCTATAATGGTTGAGGAGGGCGATGGCTGGCATTCTCGTCATACTTGTGAACAGGTGCTGCTTGTGGGGGCTGTTCATCTCAAGCTACGCTTTTTTTAGATATAAGTAGAACTACTAGACTTTTCTTAATCTTAATTTTTATCGACATTTGTGCATTGGAACTGTGTCCATGGGCTTACATTTCTCAAGTAATTTACTTTGTTTTTATAAAATTGTATAATATTTTTGAAAAGAGTAATTACTGAGTTTCTTGCCAGGTTCTTGTCAGTAAAAGCAACCTTCCGAACCTGGCGGTAGCATGTATAATCCTGTAAATTAATGTCATTCTGACGATTTGAAAGTACTTTGTAAAAGTCTAATCGAATAAAGATATTTTTGACTTTGACTTTGAGTTTTGTGATCAGTGACGTGCCCAAAATAATGTGTGGCGTGCTATTTTTTTTCGCCCCTGATGAAGTATGGTATCTACGAGGTGCTATGATGGACCTATACATTTTTAATTTGTTCTTTTTGTTTACTCATTAGCATTCCAAAATACCTTAAAGCTATGACCATAACAATAAGAATTCAAGAAACGCACAACAAATATGGCGATCATGACCCGCTAAATTTGAGAGCTGCAAACGACCTATAATTTGAGAGGCCACAAAATAAATTATGAAAGAAAATTGCCGTCAGAAAGTTCCCAAGTTGGTTCCATTAGCGTGTAAGTGAGCAAGGGAATGTAAATTGGTGGACAATCCGCTAATTGCTTGCCAACACGCCGTAAATCACTGAAAGCACCAGTCATTCGCTCAATCCTGGGGCCTAACCATGAGCTCTTATTGCCATGATAGTTTCACTAATTTATGAGACATGTATGTGACGTGTATACATCTGTCACTGTCGCACAACTGAATTAACATTGCAATAAGAGCTCATGGTTGGGCCCCTGATGTTTAAACGCTTTTAAAACAATATACTACCTTAAACCATCGAGATCTAACACATGGATACATTAATAATATATTACTAGCTATGCCCCGCGGTTTTACTCGCATAGAGTTAATTTCATGGGTTATTCGCGGAACCATTATGTTTTTTTAAATAAAAGTAGCCTAAGTTACTCCTTGTAAAATTTGCTATCTGCTAGCGAAAGTTTCGTTAAAATCGGTCCAGCCGTCGACGATAAGCCGTAACAAACAGACAGACGGACGGACATTCATCTGCATTTAGTGATAATCTGTTATTTTGGAATGACAAACAGTCACTTCAATTTTATTTGTCGGTATAAATATTGATTATACATGTTTTCGCAGGTTTCAGAAGATTATTTTTACCGACGAGAGTACAGACCGTCACGAGTTTTGAGCGCTGGAAATGTGAAATCTAATAAGAAACTCAACGATGTATTATCGTAAATCGTGATTGAGTCTCATGTTTGAGAGACGGCGACAAACCCACCATCTGTGTCATCCTACTGAGAGGGAAGATAGTTTAGCACTGTAACAATATATTTCGTATAGCAACAGCTATATTATCAAAATTTTATTAAAAGGTGTATTGGATTATCCTTATCTAAGCGGGATAAGATAAGAGAGTTATTTCATCAAGCATTTAGCTAAGTTCCCCTGTGGACTATCTACTAACATGGTTTTGGGACAAGGCTATAAGGTTACTACAGACCTCACTAAAGAGCCATGGCGGCCAAGAGCCAAAACAGTCAAGTTCGATTCCCAGCGGGGCCTGTACCAATGAGTTTTTCTAAAAACTTATATGCACTGATTTCACACCACATGCTCTACGGTAAAGGAAAACATCGTGAGGAAACCTGCATATGTCTGAGCAGTAATTTAAAGACGTACGTATAGTGCCTGAGACGGCGATAGACTCACCATCTGTGACGTTGGCACTTTATCATCTTAGGTGAAAAGTGGGTGTTGTTATTACAACACCTCTGATCCGCACAGGATTAACAATAAAACTATATTATTTACAGATTTTTTTTTTCAAAAATGAATGTAGCCCATGTTACTCCTTATAACATCAGCTATCTGCCAGTGAAAGTCCCACTCAAATCTGTTCAGATAGAGATTTGCTGGAACAAACAGACATACAGACAGAAAACCATTTTAATAATTATTATTTTTATGTATGTATGTACTATGTACCATAAATACTTTCATATGCAATTGGTGACAAGGAATTACAAACAGATACTTACTTAAATTTTATTCACCTATAAAATAAAACTAAAATTCAATTTCCTACATAAAAAAAGGATTAAAATTGTACACATTAGTAAGTTAATTAAATACATACTTAAATAATATGCATATACATGGAATGCAATGAGCACAGATTATAGATATTATACTTAAGTCTGTTGAAGTCAAAAAATAATGACACAAACAGCCATTTTGAAACATTTATTCGTAATTTTCTCCACTTGAGATTTAAATAAAGAAGGTTAAAAGTTTGTAACAGATAATTAATGTTAGTAGACTAGACTACAATGAGATAGGATCTGTGGTTCCTTTGCAATTTCGCCAGTTGGTTCCGCTCAATAAGCACTGTAGCTTCTATTGCATCCTTGGCCTACAAAACAACTAGGTAAAGATCATTTGCTTTAACTGCTTACAATTATTAATGTTGCTTTAATTAGGATACATTATTAATACTAATATAGAGTAGCTGTTTTGAGTTCCATTCATCTGAATGAACTTTTCAAGGTATCCCATTCTCATCCTTGGGGACAAAGTTGCTCTGTTTCTTCCAACCAATATTTAAAATGGTCTATCAGGGTGACCATGGGCTCTATTTATAGTTATTACTAGCTGTGCCTCGCGGTTTTACCCGCGTAGATTTAGTTTCTTCCTTAATGTAGCGGAACCCTAATATTTTTAATAAATAAAAAACATGAAACATCAGCTACCTACCAGTGAAAGTCCCGTTAAAATCCGTCCAGTAGTTTCAGAGATTACCCGGAACAAACAGACAGACAGACAGAGAAAAAATTTAAAACTTGTTTTTTTTAGTGTCAGTAGCGTGTATACTTTCATATGCATTTAGTGAAAAGCTGTTATTTTGGAATTACAAACAGACACTTCAATTTTATTTATCTGTATAGACAATACCAGTAGTGAAAACTGGTATCTATAAAAGAAGGCTACCCTAAACATGTAACTGATGAACGTGGATGAGGTATGAGATGAGATCTAATGATATAATAATAAATATTATAAAGAGGAAAGATTTGTATGTAAGTATGTTTGTAATGAATTGGCTCAAAAAGTACTGGTTTGGTTTTAAAAACTCTTTCACCATTTGAATGCTACATTATCACTGATTAATGTAGGCTATATTTTATCTCCATACTCCCAGGAACGGGAACTACGCGGGTGAAACCGCGTGACGTCCACTAGTGACAGACATCAGTCAACACTACCATTTCATACACATATTATGAGTTAAAAGTTTTGTTTTTTGAATAAGTTATTAAGGGTTTAAATTTCTCTTTCTTTCCAATTTAGAAATTTATCTCATACTAATGGTGATCTGTGTGTGATCTGTTCATCTTCCTCATGAAGGAAGAAAGGAGGAAGCTGTATGGTTTATGATTCAAGTGTCAAATGGTTATGAAGAGCCAAGCATTGTTCTAACTATACCATTTAACTTATGATGTTTTTTTTTGTAATTATTATATTTTTACTGTGTAATGAAATGTACATGATGCCAGCTGAGTTTCTTGCCGGTTCTTCTCAGAAGGCTAGTTTCCGAACCGGTGGTAAATTCCTTGACATTCATAAGTGCCTTACCAGGGCCTAACTTAAATAATCATTTTCATTTATACAGCGACAAAACTATAGTGAAAATTAAAATGATATATTCAGATGGTGAGTGATAATACTATTTTTATTTTGAAAGTGTTAGACTACATTTACCTTGATATGATTAATCAAACCTTTGCAACCTTTACTGCATTTAAAAACAATTACAGGGGAGATAATATTAAGAACTAATGTGAAACTAATGTGATTAAATGTACAAAATGAGAGTGGTCTAGCTAGTCTAAGGTGGAATCTATGATCTATTCTCTCAATCTACCTTAAGAAGGACTCAAAATTATATTAAACTAGTTGTGCCACACGGTTTCACCTGCACAGACTTTAGTGTGTTATATGGTGATTTTTTCAGGTTTCAAGAGAACAGTATAAAGTATCCTATATCCTTCTCCTGGTTCCAAGCTACCTACCCACCAATGTTCAGCCAAATTGGTGCAGCCGTTCTTGAGTTATAAGTAGTGTAACTAACACGACTTTCTTTTATATATATAGATAATAAATAAACAGCCCAGTGATGTTGACTTGTATTTAATGTAAATAAATAAATAAATGGTGGTCTCTGCCTACCCCCATGAGCATATGTATGTATGCAAGTATATAAATAATGGTTATTGGTTTGGCAGAATGAAGAAAGGATTAACCAAAGGATGTCAGCATCCTAAAGATGGATGTAAACTTCCTCTACACTAAATAGGTACATGGGGATGTGATAAACTAGTATTATGTTAGTGTTATGAAGGTTTTTGTATAAAACCTATACAAATCTGCTAACCAACTATAAGTATCCTTTACCATAATAGTTTTGATATGTGACAGTGACATCTGTCTCATAATATGAGTCAAACTATCATGGCTATACAAGCTCATGGTAAAGCATATACTTAAATATTTTTCATGTCTTATTAACACATTTGCTGCTGAAATTTCATCTTCTTCGTAAATTCTCTAACAGTTGGACGTGCAGGTGCGTCCTTAGCAGCGAACGCGTTAAAGCTACTAAGATACAAGAGAATTATTTCTAAATGTATATTAATATGAGTGATGTTGCCCATTTCATACTTGACACAGCCTTGAGCACACAATCTTGTAGCTGTCAGGAAGGAAGATTATCATAAATACACATTGGGAAGGCTTTCGTTATAATTTTGTAAACAAAACCTGGATAGTTTGGCCAGCAAACTACTTGATAAGAAAGAATATATTTTCTTCACCAACTTATCCCAAAAGAGGGATAAGTTGGTGAATTAAATAAATGCAATTAGTGATTATTTAACCCACATGAGTTACTTATAAGTAAAACTAAATAGTGACAAGTATAGTGTTATCTGACCTGTGGTAAGTTGGCAGCGATCTGCCGGTGCAGCGAGTCCCGCTCCTTCTCCACCTCCTTGAGCCGCAGCTCCGAGTCCCCCAGCCGCTCCTGCGTCTCCCGCAGGCTCTCCACAAGCTTATCTCGCTCATCGAGCATAGACACCATGAGCTGCTCGAAGTTCGCATCCTCCCCAGATAACTGCGAACTCCTCTGGCTTATACTGTCCTCCGATATCGTGGGCATCACGTCGCACATCATATTCCACATTTTAATTTAACATCAAACCAGAATATTTATCGTACACGACACCGAACACAATTTTCAATCACCGTTTTATTACATATGTTCCGGCACAAACGTTACCTAAATCTAGCGTACGTAACGCGGGGAAGCAGTTTCACATCGTCTGAACATTCGTACAAAACCTTAGTCAAGAATTCGGGAGGCATTCTAGTTCGATATTTAGATAGACACACCTAAAATTCGTACTCCTACGATTCCACACTTTCATGGCTCAAGCGGCATGTCTGCCATCTTGGAATGGAACGTCAGTCACGTCAAAGAGTTTTAAAATAGAGAAAATCAGGGTTGTCAGAAATAAATAAGAAAATTGTGTACAGTTTCCACTCTAAGTAAATTCTCTAAAATAGAGAATTTACTTGGAGTAATTTTCTTGCTGACTGTACACTTTTATAAAGACCCGTAAATGTAGAATAACTTGTTTCTTAAAGTTCATATCAGGCTGCAAATATCGTTTGGTTATGTTAGTCAATACGCCGTACTAGCTTAGCGGCTATCCGCCTCAAATATCGAAATGTTGAGGTATACCACTGCTTATAAGAAAATTTTCTACAAAAAATAGTAGTTAATACACTATAATAGACTTCATTATTTATTAGAACAATAATCATTCTATTAAAATATGTCTGTGCTGAAAAACATAATTTTCAACATTAAAAAATGAGCAGTATGGCCTTATGATCTTAGCTACTAGAATGATATAAAATAAAAAATAGCGAAAAACGGAAGCTGACAAATTAAAATATCTGTAGCAATAACTTTAGAAAACAAACAAATTGTCGGAAAAAGCTGAACTATTTCTTAAATTTATTTTAACTACAAAAAGAAAAGACTAAATAGAAATTAGAAATAATTCCTACATAAACGGAGCAGTGCTAATTACGTGTTACATTTATGAGAAATAATATAAGAAAGTATAATATTTTAAACAACTTAAGACTTGAAGAAGAAGATTGTTTAAAATCTATGCTAAATTTATTATTACTTTACATTACTTTATGTGAATTAGAAACTTGAATGAAGGCGAGGGACGAACAAGCCTTTTTATTAAAGTAAGAGGGGCAAATGCCGAAGAAAAAAGGTTCGAAGAAAAATTTATCTCAAGGTAATTATTACACGCTTACCTATTTTATTCTTAACTAACAAACTACTTTTATCTACTAAACTAGTTATTTTACTTTATCTTTGGGTAACTGCTACAGCACTAGAGTTGTCTTAATAATTTGCACATAATATTCTACAAACTAAAAATAATAATTCTAACCTATTAATCACAACGATAAAATCTATGAACCTCACATTCTATTTCTTATACGCCATTCCATAAGTGCTGAATGTATCAAAACTGCTCCTCTTTATTATTGAATTATATTTATTTATATAGACAAGTAGTGCTTACATAAAACTAATTACAAGAACAAAACTTGGCTCAAATCATTGGCTCTTGGGATATTGCTAAAAAGGCTAGCAGTTAATTGTTATTTTCATTATATATTACAGATTTCACCATAAACGATTGTGCGAATGCTCCAAAGCCAGTGACAAGAATCAAGAAAGCATCCCCCGAGGTGGTCCCCAACGAATTATCGTGGGAGGACATCCAGGATGACTTTGATATAGTAGAGGAAATCAACGAAGATGGCACTAAAAACTTTGTTTACAAAAAGAAAAAGAACCAATTGAAATCAGAACAGAGCATTGAAGACCATCCAGGCATAGTTTATCCTGAAATAGTGTGGTACTTGATATCCCGCTTTATAAAGCCAGAGGATATTGGTCACTTTGCGGGAATAAATAGAGCTGCATATGCGGTAACGAAGAGAGAATCGTTTTGGAGGTCGTTGTACAGAAAATACTGTCAGTACCATCCTAAGCTCCCGGAGAGGTTACACTTGGACAAGAGTTTTAAAGCTTATGGCTTGCGTCAGAGGGTTATAAGGGCCTTGTACCATACTTACGATGTGTTCGTTAAGAAAGTGCAGCAGCAGGCCTTGCATGACAGCCGACCGCACCAGCTGGTCAAGAGACGGTGTGTCAACATGTGGTTCCGTAAAGGAGTGTCGCATTGGACTATTTTCTTTAAGTTCAAAAAGCTGCCGTTGGAGAGAATTTCTGATGTGGGCCTTGATTTTATTGAGGAATTGGGGAGGATTGATGCCAACCCTGAAGAAGATTCGCAAGTCTTGCAGGTGAGGTTATATTTATCTATTATATTACAAAGGTTTGAGACAAGCAAACAAGGTAACAAAGTTTAGTAATATAACACTCCCTGTGATGGGGCATAGCTTCTGTCAACTTGTGGCAACTTTGTCTGCGTGAAATAGTTATTATAGTTTAACTCTAACTTTAACATACATATGCTCACGTCTGTATTTCCCGAAGTGTAGACAGAGGCCATCGCCGTCTCAGGCACTATACATACGTCTTTGAATTATTTCTCAGACATGCAGGTTTCCTCACGATGTTTTCCTTCACCGTAGAGCATGTGGTGTGAACTAACTTTAACCTTTTATGTAGCATGATTATATAGCCTACCGGAGATTAGCATGTTCAAGCTTCCTACTTTTGGATTGATATGCATATCATCAAACTTATGAAATAGGGAATGATAAACCTGCTTTATATTTATATCTAGGGCAAAAAAATCTTCTGCTTTTGTAAATAAAATATGATGGGGCAGGAGCATGATGATATTTGCTGCTTGTGTTCTTGTCTGCATGCAGTTTATTTACTTGGGAATAGGGTTGCTTTTCATTGATATGATGGCTGATAGAGAAAAATGGAAGAGAAGAACACATTGCCCCAACCACAAATAACTTGGGATAAGGGCAGGAGGATGATGAGGGTTGCTTTTCATTAAACATACTTAATTGAATTACTTACCATTTTACTAATAATACACTTTATATTTTAATGTTTATACATACTTTACCATGTATGCAGTATTATTTTAAAGCTTTTCTATAATAACAAGAAGGATTCGGAATAGCAGTGTTCAATAGACACAGTTAAAAAAAATATTTATTTTCCACACAGTGAGACTATTGGTAAAATTATTTGCTTTTATATTTGAGCAGTATATCCAGGTTTAACATATTTTTTGCATTCTTTGTGCTTATTTGGATGTGGCGATTGCATGAAGAAGATAAGTTGTTGTTGATGTTATTAAAATAACATGAATTAAATCTATACAGTTAAATAAAATTGAAGTGTCTGTTTGTAATTCTGAAATAGCAGTTTTTCACTAAATGAATATGAAAGTATACACGCTACTTACACTAAAAAACCAAGTTTTAAATTGTTTCTCTGTCTGTCTGTCTGTTTGTTCCGGGTAATCTCTGAAACGGCTTGACCGATTTTAACGGGAGTTTTACTGGCAGGTAGCTGATATTTCAATAGGCTACTTTTATTTATTAAAAATATTAGGTTTCCACGACAATAAGGATGAAACTAAATCTACGCGGGTGAAACCGCGGGGCACAGCTAGTTCTAAATAAGTTCTAGTTTTAAGTTTACTAAATATGGCCTACATGTATTTTTTCATGATTTAATTTGTCTTAATTACTGAGACTTGTATACCTCTATATGTTCCAGGTGACCTGTCAAAGCTTCTATGAAGTCCCTCCACTGATGGGCATGACCTTATCCTCGGTCAGCGTGGTGCTCTCCCAAGGGTTCAGACACCACAGACTTCATCTAGGCTTCAATACTGGAGTGCATGTATCTAAGGACATTCTTCCTGAATGTACAGTGGTTTTGGACACTGTAGTCAATATACTAGTGTTTGATTGGTGGCACCCAAAGTACCCGCATTTTGATAACAAACTACCCACATATATTGTCGATGATGAATCGTTACCAATGTTGAAGAGAGACTTCTTTTCCACGCGTGATGGTGAACTGTAATCTAAGTGCCTATGTGATATCGAGTAAATATATGGTAAATGTTATGACGTATTTTAATATGTATTTATATCCCTAAATTTAGACCACACCAGTAGCCCATGGGCTTGGACGTCAGATAACCGAAACTCTAAAATATCTTTATCAGACGTATCTTCGTCAGAATGATTGTACATGTTACCGCCGGGTTCGGAAGGCTGCTTTCACTGAGAAGAACTTAGCACTTGACACTGGCAAGAAACTCAGTAATTACTCTTTTCGAAAATAATATACAATTTTCATAAATACAAAATAAATGACATGAGAAATGTAAGCCCTTGGACACAGTTCAAATGCACAAATGTCGATAAAAGTCTAATAGTTCTACTTTTACATCAATGTGTAGCTTGAGATGGCCATTGATAACAATGATGATATCTTTTATGTATTAATATAATATACTAGCTGTGCTCCGCGGTTTCACCGGTGTAGATTTAGTTTCATCCTTATTGTCGCGGAACCCTAATATTTTTAATAAATAAAAGTAGCCCAAGTTACTCCTTGACACATCAGCTACCTGCCAGTGAAAGTCCCGTTAAAATCGTTTCAGAGATTACCCAGAACAAACAGACAGACAGAAAAAAAATTCAAATTTTGGTTTTTTTTAGTGTCAGTAGCGTGTATACTTTCATATGCATTTAGTGAAAAGCTGTTATTATGGAATTACAAACAGACACTTCAATTTTATTTATCTGTATAGATTGGTATTTACCCCGCTATTATAGGGGTCTTAAATCCTATATTATAGGGGTAAAGACCAAGGTTTAGACAACAAAAAACATTACATGAGAATTTAAATTAAATAGGTATAGTAACGTTAAACTCCGGGTTGTCAGCCGAGCAAGCGTTGCAGGATCCGTTGGGTATTGATTGAGCAAAGCAGCTGGTGGGGCAAACTGGGCAGATAGCAGCGAACTCGCGGGAAAAATCGCATTCGGCTGTCTGCACCCATTGGTCGGGAGTCGCTTTCTAACAATTAAAAATGTATATCTGAGCGCCTTGAGTAATGTAGTAGCAACTATTCACGCAGTTGAATGAATTTATTTATTCATTTATACATGTATTAATTAGAACGGCTAAAAGCCAATTACACTAATTAAGAGTAAGAGTAATATTAATATATACAAAAAACACATTCATTCGCTCCCCTCACTCCAGGCATGCTGACATTATCGTCTGCCATTCATCCGCGAACACGTCACAATCAGGGTTGGAGTCCAAGAGAGCGTTGAGGGCGGAGAGAGTGCGGGGGACTGGCGAGTGAGCGAATGTAAACATTTCTTAGATTTTGTAGAGCTCCGAATTTAGAACGTGCTTTCATAGTGGGTGGGGAAGGAGAGCAGTGGAGGCGCTGTACTTGCGTATAGTGGGACTCTATTGAGTTGGCCGTTTGGGAATGACTCGGTAGTGTCAGTCACAGTGCGTGGTTCAATTCTAGTACATGGTATTTACTTAGTAACATTGATTTGATTTATCTACACTACACCACGACCTTTATGGTGTAGAAAGTAATGTGGGATGCCTGTCATCCTCTCGACATTGTTATGAATGGCAAATGTTGTATGTCGTATCATCTCTTTCCACGCGGAACTTTTTTAAGCAGTCCCGTGCATAAAAGTCCGAGTACCTTATAATTTTAAGTAGGTTGGTCCTTAGGTTTTCTTAAGAAGGGGCTAGACAGGCCAGTCGCTGAGGGGTCACGGCGGAGCATGTGAAGACATATCACGCGCACCCCCCACTTAGCGACCAGGAGGAATACCGTGGATTTTAATCGGTGTGAGTCCGACATAATCCTTCCGCTGCCCACGCGGTTGGTGTATTCATAACGGAAAAATGCAGCTAATATTCCAAATTTCATCAGACTCGGTTTTGAAGTCTAGCCAAGGCAAAAGACAACTTATTTACACCTGACTGACGGTTTTCGACACCCTAAATCTGGTCCTAACAACCACTGACCTTGACAAAGCTGACGAAAGCACAGTGTGTGATGTCATAAGGCACACAGTCCATGTAAACGCCTTGTGGCAGCAACTGAGCTTCGAGGCAGTACGTCTTGAAGTACTGCACAGCGTTGTTCCACCGCGGCTGGTCCCTGGCGAACTTGTCGTATTGGTACCACACTTTCTCCTTCAGCACCCGAACCCCATCCAGCCAACCAGACTCGCGGTAGATACACATTATTTTTTCACACTGAAATTATGAAAAAAAAAATATGCTAACGCCAACCCAGAAGGGTCCCCGAAGGGGTAACAACACCCACATTTCACCGAATTTAGTGCCAGGGGGTGAGTCCATCGCCGTCACAGGCACTATACATACGTTTTTTAATTACTTCTCAGACATATGCAGGTTTTCTCACGATACTTTCCTTCGCCGTAAAGCACGTGGTGTGAATCACTGCACATCGCTGGGATTCGAACTTGCGTCGCTTGCGTATCAAATTGCGACTGCTCAAACTTCAAGGCCACCACGGCTCTAAAATTGTGATAGCATTTCAGTAAAAGTCACCGTAATAGAGGCATGGGTCTTGGTCACAGATCAAAAGCCGCTACGCGCACATGCGCAACGAATTTTTTTTCTATAGTCACCACCATGGTGTTTGTATAGGGAATATCTGCGTCTAGTTTACGTACAGCACGATTTAACCGAATGAGTTGCTGGTTCTTCTGCCGGTCGTAATTTTCAACGTGCCTGACCAGGGCCTAAACTGAATAAATTATTTTTCATATTTAAAGTTACTCGGGACTTATCACGATAATATTTTGAAAATAACGTACATCGACGTTTCAGACAGTCTGCTCGCGACCACGATTGGTGTAAATCCCGAGTAACTTTAAATATGAATTTAATTCGCGAAAGTTTAAGAAATATTATTGAATAAGTTGTTTTTATATTTAACTAGCTGTGCCCCACGGTTTCACCCGCGTAGATTTAGTTTCATGCTGTTTTTTAAATAAAATAAGCCTGAAACACTCCTTGAAACATCAGCTATCTGCCACTGAAAGTTCCGTTAAAATCCATCCAGCCGTTTAGGCGTGATGCCGTGACCAAGAGAAATGGGAATTCATTTTTATATATAAAGATTTGGGTTAGGTGCCTACTTACCATTAAATGCACTTACCTCCGTCATCATAGCTGGAGAGTAAACACATTTCTCCATAATATCACCAGGAACTACCTTAGGACTATTCATGCATGCGTATATCTGGAAATACATCACACTTAAATTCGTCCTAAGAATGTTATTCACGCTTTGATCAGGGTTTAATAAAAGTCTTTTTCACGATTATTGCTATCCTGGAGTCGAAACAAGGCAAAACACTGATCAACCGGGCAATGATAACCGCTTTATAAGTGAAGAGAATGGTAAAGTCGAAGTGGACTAATAAGTTGTCGCACCTAGCATAGTATTGAAGGAAGTCTTTGTGACGAAAACTGCATTTATCGTGTAAGAAATTCAAAAGACGTATGTTTTTGAGGCGCCATCTTCGGTGAAAACCAGCTGTTGTTACACTTCTTCCTACCCTATCAGGGTCTCTTCTGGGAAGCCTTGAAGATATTGGGTACTAACTACTAAATAAAATAAGACCTGTTTTGCTCCGCTCACCAAGTCAGGCGTTTCCCCACAATTGTGACGTCCTTGCGTATTTGTAAACAAGTCCTATAAAATAATAAAAATATATATCTATATCTATATCTATACATCTATACAGATTAATAAAATTGAAGTGTCTGTTTGTAATTCCAAAATAACAGCTTTTCACTAAATGCATATGAAAGTATACACGCTTCTGACATTGAAAAACCAAGTTTTAAATTTTTTCTCTGTCTGTCTGTCGTATATAGTTTCGTCATATCTGTCTGGCCGTCTGTCCGTATGTCACAGTCTCTTTTTTGGATATTACTCGTATCTACTTACCAATGTTGTGAAATAACTCTTACCATAAGGCCCAGAGCAAACATGATCCTTTTGTACATCGCCGCCACTGTTATTATCTGTCAGTTGAAGTATCTCACACTGATGTAATGGTAACAGATTATGAGAGTACTTGTCAGTGAATCAACCTCGGTTGTATTAATGGCTCATGACGAAAAACTCTCCCAGTATGCCATTGTGCTTAAGATAATATACAAATGAGCGATGTGTCGCAAACTTTTATCGTTGTATTATTCTTAGGTTACTGTTATGAATAAACGTAGCAAACGTAAAGCACCTTTGCCTACCCCTTCGGAGAATACAGGCCTGAACATATGCATGTACTTACATAAGTTTTATTGACATGATGATAATGACACTTCCCCTAATAAAGCTTATGTGTGAGAACGTCCGTCTTAAGATTACGAAATTATAGATTCATTTATAATACAAGCGTGACTTGTTAGACAATACATGTAAGATTGCAGTTTGAGAAATGTAGTTGAATGAGATAAGTTTTTCAACATTTCAATGCTACTATAGGTGCTTACACTATAACATCAGAATGAAATTGTGTAAAGATTGCTAATGTAAATAATAATTTGAAAATTAAAGGCTTTGTGACTACATTTAAGATTAAATATTCAGCTATTATACCCGTCGATTGCGCTTATGATCAACTGTAAAAGAGAAGGAATTTTATTTCTTTGCAAGACAAAACTTTCCACTTCAGAAACCAAACTTTTCGCATGTGCCAAACTTTATTTTGGTTTTGGAGCGATTAATGAAACACGGTTCAAATAAGCAAAATTTTATTGGTAAACTGCTTGCTTACATACTTAACAGATGTTCAGAAAACTTAATGTACGGAAAACATGGGTTCAGGACATGTTGTCCTGTGTAGTCAAGTAGGTTATGGATATGAATATTTTGCAAGCACGTTCAGTAGGTAGTTCATAGCTTTCGGTGTATAAAAGTTCAGGGCACCAGTAGACCTATGAAATGTATGGAAAATGTATGGAAATTACTTAAATTTGTGACGTGACATATGTCCTTCCTATACATTTTGTATCGTTTCTACAAGTGAAGCGTGAGGATAATGTTACTTTGTCTACAGGCCCTGTACTTATGTTGATATTCAAGCCGTCGTCGGTGCAGTGAGGTAGCACGCGTTGCAGGATCCAGTGGGCACTGCAGGCACGAAACAGTCTTCGGGGCACACCGGGCAGGCGTTGGCGAACTTGCGTGCGTCTTCACACTCTTGTGTTTTTAACCATTGGCTGTCTTGTGCGTTCTGCAGGACAAAACAATACTTTAAAAGTTCACTCATGGTCTGACAATGACCAAACTCTTCTAAACTCGCTACGCTCTGCGGTGTTCGCCGGTCAGTGTGAAACCTATGTTGTGAACCAGGATATAAGCTTAGATAGCTTGCAAATATCATGCAATCCAGTCCAACTGTCTGAAGATGTAAAAGCTAACACAAAGACGTACCTATTCATATTTTTTTTACACTGACCTAGTGGTCTTTGATGAAATTTTGGTGTGACACCTCCATCCACCTATCCCGTGTAGTTCTATAAACCTTGAATATCAATGGGCATCAAGTGTGATTGTACTGTGAAACAGATTTCACTTAAATTGCTCAACTATTACTTTATTTACTTACCTTGATGAAACTGATAAGAGAACAGTGTGTGATGTCATAAGCTGGGCAGTCAACATAAGGTCCTTGTGCCTTCAATTGGTCTCCAAGGCATTTAGTCTTCAAATCCTGGACAGCTTGGCTCCACTCAGGATGGTCTGTGATGTACTTGTCGAAGTGTTCCCTTATTTTCTGCTTGTTGACCTGACTGCCGTCCAGCCAGCCCAATTTTCGGTAGAAACACGTCATTTTTTCGCACTGGAAGTCATAATTTAGCCCATTGAAAAACTTTTCCACGAGGGTGTGCCATGAAAGTTAGGTTGTGTGATCTGTTTAAAGATTAGTTTGACTTTTTAGAGCTATCTGCTGAATTTACAAAGGTAGCAAATACTTATTGGAATAAAGTTAGATGTGCCTGCGTTGTCATTCTTCGTGAGACTTCAGTTTAAATAGTATGAGTGAATTATATTAAGTAGTTGGAGTACCTAGAGTAAAGAAAATACTTACTGAGTTTATAGACTGGCTACATTTCGTCGCAACTGATGAGTCGACAACCCTTGGATTTTGGATGCATTGATATATCTGAAACGTACAGCAGTTTAGGTAGATAGTTATATGTTATTATATCATACTGCACTGTATATATGTTATAAATATACTTTAAATATGCTCACCTTCGGTGGAATAAGTCCACACGACTGTGGTTTTGCGTCCGCAACAAACACCTGGAATAAAAAAATCAATGCTAGAAACATAATCTTTATTATGAATTGCTGTTCGTTAGTCTCGCTAAAACTTCAGAATGGCTGGACCGATTTGGTTAATTTTGATCATATTGCGAATGTTCAGGGTTTAAGGGCAAGGTTTAAAAGGTGGAAAACAGTAAAGACAAGGTGATCCGAAGTTCACTGGGTCAGCTAGTTTCAATAAATAAAAACTTTACATAATCCAAAAGTCGGTGTAAGTACGGTGACGCAGATATAATGATGTATGTATGTATTTAGAGATAGATTAATATACCAAAACTTACCACAAGCCCGACAAAAACTAGAAATCCTTTAAACATTGTGGACACGCACTGCAAGCAACTAATTAGTGAACTGATGAATCGGCTCGGTGTCAACTTCACGTTGAATGGTTTAAATTAGATAATTCACGGCGATTATATTAGTGTGGAGGGATCATAAGGTCATTATGATGTCATTGACTCACTTGTTGACCATACACTGTCGAGTGAATTATCTTTAGAGTAACGAGAGCTGATATTGTAATAGGTATATAATGTGAGGTACCTACAAGTGCCGTCACGAGTTATGAGCGCTGACCTTATATGCATGTCATTTTATGAGTCTCTCTGTCCGTATGGCGCGACGCGAATAAAATACAAGATCAGAATAGGTTTCACTTTCATTTGGGTCTTGGTTCACACAAAGACGCAAATGAAATAAAGCTGGACAAGAATTAAAGCTTTTCAGAGGTTGTGTTTAAATTGCTAAGATGGCGGATCAACACTAAATGTTCGTCCATCTTAAACTTGCCAATATGCTTTTGGTAGGTACTAATTGTAACACATGGAACAATTATCGGGTAACAAAATAAAATTTCAATGGAATCGTATCTATTAGTAAACAGTCGTTAGCGGTGACACGGTGCACGCGTTGCAGGCTCCCTCGGGAACTGATGCTGAGAAGCAGTCGTTGGGGCATATCGGGCAAGAGGCGACAAACTGACGAACGTGACGACATTTTTCTGTTATCACCCACTCGCTGTCTGGTGCGTTCTGATAGGACAAAACATTTTTTTAAAGATTTTACTTACTAAATAACTCTGAATATGGTCGCCTGTACTCCAAGACGTGGGGTGGAGTGGAGGCGTTGTATAAGTTATAGTGGCGAGATAAGATCCCAGATCTCTCGTTCACACTTCGTTTGTCCAACCTTACAGAAGATCGTAGCCAAATAGGTCCACCTTAGTGTGGTGTTGTGTTCCCGCGGTGAGTATGGTTGCTAGTGCTCCCAGAGGCTGCGTTGTGCTAGCAGTGGAAGGACCAGTAGTATAGTAGAACCAGAGCGCTGTTCGGGCGCGGTGTTGGTGTCCCAATTCACACAAAACAAACAATCGCTCAACGGATAGTCATTCGGTCGAAATCCTCTCCCAATTTGGTATGCACGGCGACTGAGCTATGCAGTTTTTTCTTTGATATAATGAATATAAAAATAATGTCTACGACTAAGACATCGTTATAGTTTTTACTAGGTGAATAGTGATCCAGAGAGATCTATTGGCGTTTTGTCCGAAAAACAAAGCTACGGTCCGCAAGTTCGGAAGTTCGCAATGTTTCTACCACGGTTTTTATTCGATCTAAAATTACGTCCGAACGTTGTCCGCTTGTTCGTTATCGGAGAAAGAGAGTAGACCCCTGGTGAAACGGTTACCGCTGCCCGCAGTATAGTGCAGGGTCCTAGGGAATTATTAAATCTCCACTCTCAGAAGCTGATAATATGATAATCTCTGGTTGCAGCTTGTTAGCTTGTTTGCCACCGTAATAGAATTAAAAATAACAACAAAATAACAACAACTTGCCTGAAAGAAGCTTATAAGAAAACAGTGCGTTAGGTCAAACTCCGGGCAGTTTAAGCGGTGTCCTTGTGGCGGCAATAATTGTTCTCCAAGACAGGTCATCTTCACATGTTCGACAGCTTCCCTCCATTCAGGGGCGTAACTACCGAAGTGATCCCTAATTTTCTGTTTGTCGATTTGATTGTGTTTCATCCAGCCCGCGGCGCGATATATACAATTGGTTTTGTTGCACTGAAATTATACATTTTATTATTATTATTATTAGCCTGTAGTGTCCCACTGCTGGGCAAAGGCATACATTTATACATGAAAAATATTTCCAATAGTCGGTCGTATTGAATTGTTATTCCAATTGATTGTTTAATTCTGGTTGTCTATGTCTGATGATAGTAAAATAGTATTACAGATGCCATTTCCGTACAACATTATCGTCTGCTTGACTTGAATGCATCGTTTTTCCAAACTACGCTATTAATGTTGATGCGGTTTCTGCCAATAGGAATTGAATTCCGGTGGGTTCATTAATTAAATAAATCGATATTATTTTATAGATAGCAGAGAAAAGTCAAGATTTTGTCTTAAAAATCGTAACTCTAAGCGAAGTTAGGACAGGTCCCTAATCTTATCTTATCTTTTTTATATAGATCATAACGGGACGTATACTTAGACGGCTACCTACTTGTTTTTAGAAATAATTTTAGGGTTCCGCGAAGTAAGGCATGAAACTAAATCTACTCGGGTGAAACCGCGGGGCAACTCTAGTTACATATAACTCTGACAATTGAAGATATACACATAAATATATGGAGGAATATGATCTGTGACCCAAACGGGCTGTTATCGCCATTATAAGTAGTGTTTAAAAGAAGCAATATCGATAATAGCATTGCCGCTGAAGTAAAATTTATAATCCTTCATTCACAGTACCTTATCTTTTAATTAAAAAGTACATAGCTCTGTTGGTTCTGTGATAAGTAGGTGTCTTTTTCTTACGTTGAGACAATAAAGATTCCATAAAATTATCGGTGATTGAATTATAGCAGTGAAGCGCGAAAACAGATCTTTTCTTAAGTAACCTAAGTACTTACGTCGTCTTTTTCATGAACTGTACACATCACGATAATGGCTGAATTTATTCCAAAGTTCGTAATTCTTTGATCCTTGATGCAAAAGAATATCTGAAAAATATATTACGATTCAAACGTCATTGACCTAAGCATTCTTATACATAGAAAATCATACAGCTATGAGCGCGCAGCGAAAACAATGGGGATGCTTATTTGGGACCGCATGTTTTTATTCGCCTTATGACAACACATCGCCCAAAATGTCCTTGGTTTAAATGTAGTGCCATCTCTTTTTTTTATACTTATTTCAAAAGTAATGGACATAGTTTTATTACAAATTTGGTCTAGGTACTCTTCATTTAAACAATTTTTTGTAATTAATATTATTATTTTATGGGCAAGCATACCTATATCCCGTCAATCTGAAAGTTTCTTTAATATATACAAACAAATATTTTCTCAATTTATGATTAAACTAGCTGTGCCCCGCGGTTTCCGCGTAGGTTTAGTTTCATCCTTATTGTCGCGGAACCCTAATATTTTTAATGAAAGGTTAAAAGTCTATGTCCTTTCTCAGGTCCTTGCCAAATTTCATCAAAATCGGTTGAGAGGTTTAAGCGGGAAAGCGTAACAGACAGAGTTACTTTCGCATTTATAATATTAGTAGGGATTTAGAAGGCCTTACTGATTTCAAATGTACCTGTTCTGTGCCAAGTGCATGGTGTAAAATGTGTTGCACATGCACGTAAATAAAAACCATATTGCATTGTTATACTCACCTCGCTAGGTACTTTTCCACACTTAATTTGAGGGCTTGCATCATCAAGGCATACCTAGAAGCATCAAAACACATATCTTTACATTACACTTGTGAAAGAATTACTCATGACATGACATGTGTAGAAAGTTATCTTCGTGTTGTGGACTATATTTGGGGTGTATCAACGACGTATTTCCAGACATCCACGATTTTATTACCACCACCTCCACGGCATTTGTTTTAGTTTAAAATGTATCCCCATGTCGTAGGTGTCGGTTAATTAATTAAAATACGGAGCTGATGTTCTCGTATACGTGTATATCGTGCAAGAAAGGACCAATGCAAGAGTGTAAATAAATGTTGTGTTGCCAACAACATGTCACTGAACACCCATTCGCGTTTAAAATATTCATAGGGATGAAGTTAATTCACTTAGGCTTAATAATCTTTTTGCAGTAACCCTTTCCTGATGACGCTGGCTTTAAAGAGGCTGATGGGCCGGTAGTTAGTCAAAGTGGGGGCTCTGACTACTCGATAATATTTTTCTTGCCTCGCTGTCGCTGACTCCTCCTAGGGCTCTTCTTGTACCTATGCACGGAGTATGCCCAAGGTTTTCAGTCAGAAAATGCCTTCCTTAGGGCGAATCAGTTTGGTTAAAAGTTTTGCCCACTGCTAACAAAAGGACTAGGTATGTACTAGATGCTAGAGAATAATATTATTAAGGTATAGGTCGGTTCTTTGTTCCTCCTCCGGATTCGAAGTAGTATATAGGAAATAATGATTAGATAAAATTCAAAATTCACTTACCAAGAGTCCGATACAAAATAAAAATCCTTTAAACATAGTGCACTTTGCAAGTTGGCTACCGTGCTTACGTTCTGAACAATGATATTGAATTGTGCAAGATAAAGAATATCCTATAGTGTCAAAGATTATGAAGTAAATACACATAGAGCAGAAAGTACGTAAAGTACTTACATAGAACTTTTAATAGAATGATCACGAGAGTGCGAGGTAATTAAGTTTGGAAAAGTGGCGCGTGGTGCGTACTAAATCTTATTGATTTCTGAATCACTTTTAAAAAATAGGTAATGACATATTATCCAAATCTTAATTTTATTTCTTGTTTCTCATGTTATATCACCAATATATCTTTGGATGTCTAAATAGCCATTGTCGCGTCACAGGGGTGGTATGTTGAATTTTCTTATCTGACGAAATATACGTAGCGACGACCGTAGATGTTATCAACACGCCAAAATACCATCATTATTTTACTACTAACGTATGGAATAGTTACTTTGGGCTCAAGCTAACGTTAATCCGCGATTGGTTTAAGCGTGATACTTTCTATGTAGCTTATGGCCATCCTCGATAAATGGACTATCTAACTCTGAAAGAACTTTTCAACTACAAGTGGTACTTGGACTAGTAGTTCTTATTGTGCTGATCATCTCACGCTACGCATTTAGATATAAGTAGAACTACTAGATTTTTCTTTATGTTAATTTTTATCGACATTTGTGCATTGGAACTTTGTCCATGGGCTTACGTGATTTCTCAAGTGATTTACTTTGTATTTTTAATATTGTATAATATTTTTGAAAAGAGTAATTACTGAGTTTCTTGCCAGGTTCTTCTCAGTAAAAGCAACCTTTCGAACCTGGCGGTAGCATGTATAATCCTGTAAATTAATGTCATTCTGACGATTTGAAAGTACTTTGTATAAGTCTAATCGAATAAAGATATTTTAGACTTTGACTTTGACTTTGTTATTAGCGTGTTCAATCAAACAAACTCTTCAGCTATAAAGCTGATATATAAATATTAGTATAGAAGTATTAATTGGGTTGTTAACCTAGCACCGGCTGGCAGCACAAATGAAACTCGGTGATATAAAGCATAATTTATTGGATGCGTCTATAACCAGAAAATCCGGGAACAGTGTCCTTTGTAATGTAGCACGCGTTGCAGGATCCCACAGGCACTGTTGGCGCAAAACACTCCTCGGGGCACAACGGGCAGGAGGCAACGAATCGACGCATTTTGTGACACTGTTCTGTTTGGAACCACTCGCTGTCTGGTGTGTTCTGATCAGGACAAAATAATATATCAAAGTTTATTACAATTAAGTTTAAGGTTGGTCTCATACCTACGTCACGTCGTCGTCCTGGTTGGCAGTTTCAAGCGCCACAACGATAAATAATGTGTTTGTAACAACAATGCTCTTTTTATAAAGCTACGTGGTAACTTAATCCGGTCGTATTGTCGCGGTGGTTGAAACGCAGCGTTTTGTTGAAATGTCAACGCGGGGCTTGTGGGCGGTTAGTATACAATGTTAAATGGTGTTTTTGTTGGGTGTTTCAAACGCTGCGTTTTTGTAATTGCTGTATTAGAAATGCCACATTACTGTCGCGGCGGTTGAAACGTAGCGTTTTGTTAGGCGGCTCAATTGTCGCTTGTTTTTTGCGGCGTTTGAGACGCGGCGTTTTTATTATGCACTAGCTGTGCCCTGCGGTCTCACCCGCGTAGATTTAGTTTCATCCTTATTGTCGCGGAACCCTAATATTTTTGATAAATAAACGTAGCCTAAGTTACTCCTTGAAACATCAGCTACCTACCAGTGAAAGTCCCGTTAAAATCCGTCCAGCTGTTTCAGAGATTACCCGGAACAAACAGACAGACAGACAGACAGAGAAAAAATTTAAAACATGGTTTTTTAATGTCAGTAGCGTGTATACTTGCTGTAAAAGCTGTAATTTTTTAATTACAAACAGACACTTCATTTTTATTATCTGTATAGATGTATAGATTTCTCTAATCACAACCACAGCGTACATTATTTACTTGCCTGGATGAACTTGGTGAGAATGCAATGTGTTATGTCGTACTCGGGACAGTTTAAGTAGTACCCATGCGGAAGTAAATGTTGATCTCCAAGACACAATGCCTTTACAAGCTGGACAGCGTGTCTCCACTCCGGATGCTGTATGGCATACTTATCGAAGTGTACATGTAATCTCGCTTTATTAACTTGGTTGTTTTGTATCCAACCTGAGTGGTAGAAAAGGCAGGTGGTTTTGTCACACTGAAAGAATAATACATCTTGAATGCAACCCGTATACTGAAAGTATGTAGTATGTTTAGGTAGATATAGATAATTCAGAACAATCCTGCAATATGTCAAAGGTCTCCTTGTACATAAAGTTAGGGTCTGTTATTCTAAGATATAACTCTGTAGGCTTACCATACTAAGCCAGAACGTCTAATGCATTGGATAATAAATGTAACATTTTATGTTTCTTACTCGTGTTTATACCGCGACCATTCAAGTTATATAACATGGTTAGATATATTAAAATTTGTATGAACATATGTTTTGTTGAACGTCGACGCTGTAGTTTGTATGTATGTAAACGCTGACCGCTTTCTCATGATTCATGACGGTAGAGAGGCTATCAAAAAAATTACGTATTGACCGTGGACCCATAACTATTGCCCCACAGTGGGTCCACACGTAATATTGTTTACCCGGAAGCCGACTGCTCTAGTTTTAAGTCATCCTTTTTGAAAACATTGATATACCTTATGCTAGGGGATACCCGAATCACTCTTGAATGGTTTAGCTAGAATTTTAGTCCGTAGGCTCACAGAAGCTGACTGACTGATTTTTGACTGACTATTGAAAAGAATAAATTAATACTAAAGCAGTGGGTCTACGGGTAAAAAATGTTACTCGTGGACCCACTGTGGGTCAATAGCAGTGGGGCCAGGGTAAACACGTTAAAAAATTAAGTATAATTATTTTCAGCAGATACTGAACGTGCACGGAATAAAGAATATATGATGACTCACGTTACATCGAGCCAAATCCAAACCGAGCGTCGGACTTAGCACGGTCAAATTATATTACATTACGGACCCCTAATTTTTATGAGAATAAAATATAGCCTATAGCCTTCCTCGATAAATGGACTATCCAACACTGAAATAATTTTTGAAATCGGACCAGTATTTCCTGAGATTAGCGCGTTCATACAAACAAACAAACAAACTCTGCAGCTTTATAATATTAGTTTAGATAAAATGTGTATGGATATACTTAAGTTCAGGGGCGTGCATTGGATTTTCAGAGGGGTAGGCATAAACAACAAGTAGGTAGGTAGGCAGGTTAAGTACATACCTATATGACGCGGCGTAGGTACGTACGTCTTGGTAAAGATACACATACGAACATAAACACACACACCCACGATACAAGTGATCACAATTTGTAACTTCTGCTTACCTGCTTATATGCAATGCACGCCACTGCTTAAGTTAAAACTCACGGCAACCGAGTACGACCGAGAAACGACAACGGACTGAGTGCCTAGTGCGAGTTTTCTTAAAATCCTCGTCACTAATTAACGCAGATTTGTATGGCATGGCAAAATAGTGACAGATATCGTTGTCTCGATCCCATATAAATCTGCGTTTACGTCAACGCGGTGACTTCTAACAGCTACAGCGGCAGTAAAAAACTCGCACCAGGCACTCAGAGGGCCTAGTGCGAGTTTTTCACTGCCGATAAAATAGTGCTATCCGTGGGCCGACAGATGGCGTTGATTCGATCCCTTGTGAATTTACTGCGTTTACGTGAACGCGGTGACTTGTGACTTTGGCAGTGAAAATCTCGCACTAGGCCCTCTAAGCTACGACTAGAGCTTGACTAGAGCCGTCATCCTTATTTCCAAAACGATGCAGATATAGGTACTTACGTCACTTTTATAAGAAAACGTACAATTCAAGATAACTGCAGATGTCATGTCAAATGCCATCATGTTTGGATTTTTGATGCAGTGGTATAACTGAAATGGTAAAAACTATACTAACTATACCGTATGGTGCAAACTATAATTCATAAATTATTGTAACACTGAAGTAATAAAATTGATCAATTCATGTAAACACTTATAAAATGTCTAGGATCGAAATATTCTTGTATTGAAACTGATCTTCAGCGAGACGAGATCTTGCTTGATGATGAGTTTAAATTCGTATGATATAGTCACCTCGTTGGGCACCCTTCCGCATGTTATTTCAGAATTTGCATCAACAAAGCATACCTAGAAACACCAAAGAATTAATTATTATCTAACACTAACTATGGCCTGCGGTTTTACCCGAGTACGATACTAGAATCGAACTACTTAACTACTAGTACCGAGTCGATGACGAATGGACTCGCATGTGAGAAGTATCATAACTTCGAATGTAATTTGCATGGAAGCTTAGAATTATGATTCTTGTAAGATTTAAGTAAGTATTTTGTATTTTTAAAATTGAATAATATTTTTTTGCCCATTTATCGTGGAAGACTATAGACTATATATCATCACGGTAAGACCAATCTCGTATTAAATTTCTGTTCCACGCGGACAAAGTCGCAGGCAGAAGCCAATAGCCTAATAATATGTACATCCTCTATGTAGTAACACATATAAAAGTGGAAACAAAAGTATATCAAGATATGTTTACCAACAGTCCGAGAGCAAGTATAAATCCCATAAACATTGTGCACATTGCAGGCTGATGCAACAACGCAGTTACGGTCTGAAATGTGAGATAACGCGGCAAACAATACCAAACCAGAAGGTACACTGTACTTACATGAATAATTGTTTAGGTTAAAGAAAAAATATACCGTCTCAAAAAGAGAAAAAAATAATTATCTATACTCTATACAGATATAAATATCTATACCCTGTACAAAAAAAAACAGCTTTTCACTAAATGCATATGAAAGTATACACTGTACTGACACTGAAAAACCAAGATTGCATTTTTTCTCTGTCTGTCTGCTTGTTCCGGGTAATCTCCGAAACGGCTGGACAGATTTAAACGGGACTATCACTGGAAGGTAGCTAAAGTTACAAGGAGTAACTTAGGCTACTTTTATTTATTAAAAATTTTAGGGTTCCGCGACAATAAGGATGAAACTAAATATACGCGGGTGAAACCGCGGGGCACAGCTAGTGTGAAATAAATTAGGTACTTACTTACTGTGCAAGATTGTGTTTCTAGATGAAAAAAAAACATACAGTTGAATTGATGACCTCCTCCTTTTTTGAGTCGGTTAAAAAGTAATTACTGACTGACGTAAAACTTCCTACTCTCGCCGCTTGGGGCGCTTTTTAACATCAAGTTAGTACAACGTATTAGCCAGGGGGCTGTTCTGTGCAATAGTTTTTAATCGAAGATTTTTTTTATTACCCCGATAATTTTATCGTGTACTGAAGATAATGCATTTTCTTCATACAAATGAGATATCTCGTTGAACACATTAAAATGTGCTTTATGCTGAGACAATATAGCTTCATATTGAAGCCGTGACAATGTGAATACGTCGAATTCATAGAATGTATGTTTTTCTAAAAATACATTTTTTACTTCAAAATTGGGTTGGTTCATCAGACGTACCTACCTACGCTAAAAACTGGTTTTAATAGATCAATATTTGTACTCATTGATACATTTTCATTTATAAAACGCCTCACATGCCTCTTCATAATCAACTTTCATTCACACTTGTTGCTTCACCAATGTCTTAAACGCAGATTCGATCGAACATGTCATTAAGCGACGTTAAATTATTACAGTATGCGTTATATACATCCGTTTCATATAACTTTATCAACTAGCAACGCCCCACTGTTTCACTATCCAACAAAATTGTCTACTTTCAGATAAAAAAAATCGTTTCTAGAGCTACCTAAAATGCTCCTCATAAACATTGAAATTGTAAAAAAGATTAGAGCATAAAGGTGGATAAGGATGGTTAGTTTAAGACCTTTGAAACTTCAATGAACTCGAGTAATAAGTAACATTTCATTAGGATAACCTATTTCCGTGACTATTTCCCCCAGTGACGTCACGTCCCATACGTATTGAGCGCAGCCTCCTGCCACGTATTTCCCGAGTATTCCTCCCTGCGGCGCAAGCGTGGCCACCAGACATGCGCAAACAGTGACACCTGTCAAAAACAGTTCCCATCGCGCCGTGGTGTGGTCACCGTCGCCTCTCATCAATTTTGGAATTCCATTGGAACTGCGTTTGAAAATCATGTAACTTCACTTTGCAGCAGGTAATTCGATATAT
This sequence comes from Watsonalla cultraria, assembly GCA_964035505.1. Taxonomy (NCBI): domain Eukaryota; kingdom Metazoa; phylum Arthropoda; class Insecta; order Lepidoptera; family Drepanidae; genus Watsonalla; species Watsonalla cultraria. The sequence goes on from OZ037721.1 coordinate 713,383, forward strand.
GAATAATGATTGCATTTATTTACTTTTTTTTCGGAGCAAAAGGTTGCCCTGCGTACCTTCATTTTTTTTTGTTTTTTTTCTTTTAAGACAGAATGTTATTATTAGAGTTTAAGAATCTTTTTTTATTCAGGACTTAAATGATAATGGTTCATCAAATTCTGTATCCAGGTAAACCTTCGATTTTGAGAAGCAAATGTCAAATCAATACCTGTCTTAGTACTGTGCCCTTCAAGTTCTATTTATAGGTAAGACGTACCGGTGATAACTCACAAATTGTATTGTCAGTACTTGAATTACCTAGGTCTGCCCTTTGATCTGTTACCTTCGATCTTAAAGCTTTATTAAGATTTTAGGACATGTTTTCTTAGTTCTATGATTTGATATCAAATGAAACTTGGGGTTGTCCCTTAAAACCTATATTTCTTCTTTTATTAATAACTGTTTTTTTAATCTCGCATAAAGGTTTTATAGGTACATTATTTTCAATTTGTATTCGCCTGTACATTGTATTGACTCCTTAAGGAGTATTTACGACGCGTGGGTGTCGATTGATTTGTTTGGAACTCTCCTCTTTATAAGAGCGAGGAAGGTATATCTCTCTAATTTGTTAGCTGTCAGTCGATTGCGAAGTAATTGCCGTCCATTTTTCACTTAAGTTAAGAATTTATTGTCAATTTTGTTTGCAATTCTTGGACTTCTCCATAATGAAAGTATTCTTATTGGTCTTATAAACGGTGATTTTATCTTAGATGTTTAGCTACAGGTGGCGTAAGGAGTTATGAGCGCTGTCCTTGAATGCGTCATTTTATGAGTCTGCTTCTGTCTGTCTGTCATCATCTCCCTGGCCTTATCCCTTACATTGTTGGGGTCGGCACTTGATTCAACCCGATGTGGCTGATCACCTGATTTTTATACGAAGCGACTGCCATCTGACCTTCGCAACCCCATTTAGGAGGAAAATCTGTGATCTGGGTTAAACCAGTTGTCAGAATATTTTTAGGCCTCCGACTGACCTGTAACGATTGCCAAAGATGTTAAATTGGCAACCGGGACCAAGACGGCTTAACGTGCTCTCCGAGGCACGGAGGTAACTCGGGCGGTCACCCATCCAACTACTGGCTAGGCGTATGGTTGCTTAACTTCGCTGGTCGAATGATATGCGCAATAGCAACTGTGCCACGAGCTCCCCTCTGTCTGTCTGTATGGTGTAATAAAACACTTGCTCAGTTACAACTATTTTCGCTGAGCGTTCATTATTCGAGACGGCACCTCTGCCTTTAAAGTAGCGGCACCCAAATCTTAAACCAGATCCGTTACAAAATCGACGGCTATAAAAGTATATTCGAGCCGAAAGCATTTTTCTTTGGTATAGCATGTCTTTGGTAGCGGAGTTTATCCAAGTTGGAGTTTGATTAAAAGAAGACGAGTGTTTCTTAGAAGGCTAGTTTCCCAACCGGCGGTTAATACTTCGGCACGCATAAGTGCCTTACCAGGGCATAAACTGAATAAATCATTTTCATTTTCACTTTCACTTCTCTAGATTTGGACACATCTCCTCTCAGATCTTGGCCAGATGACTTTTGGTGGGATGTTCCTTATTTTAACTTATAAACAAATTTCTCGGGCCAACACTTAAAGGATTCCTGCAATTTTGATTCAATAACTGTGCCATACAACATATCCCTTATCAGTAAATGCAGTACTTATATGCAGACTATAGTTACCTAGTACATTATACTTATTCAGTCTCCAAAATATTAAAGGGTTAAGAGACGTGTGTACTCTTATGTGTTTAAATTTAAACATAGCCTTGTCAGCTCAATTCAGCGCACTTCGTTGATCGCATTTGCATTGTAAATGTGGCTCGCGTCATTGGTTCATCGTTACGGCGGCTCAAGTTATAATTGATGAAATATGGAAATATGGGTGCTATTCTTAATACTTGTCATGTCTGTAACTAAAGATCACATAAAACTCATCAAATTATTCGTGAGCGCACTGACGCTCGCTTGGCGTAACGTGGTGAACTGAAGTCTTCGCCACTACCACATAAATATATTAAAATTTATTATATATCAATACATAACAAACAACGGTGTATGCCGATTATATTTTCAATAATCCTGGTAATCTGATTTCAAGTAGGCAGAATGTTTGTAAAAATTGCGTTTTTAAACAAGAACCCCCCGCATACAAAATTTCATGTAAATCTTAGGAGCCGTGTGCGAGATTCAGATTACATTTGTATTTATACAAGAATTGCTCGCTTTAAAGATAGATGAATAAAGATATACCTCAGATGCAAAGAAAACAAACCTCTAGAATTTTGAGCGTTCAGCGTATATAATGGTAAACTGTGTCAAACAAATCCAAAATATGACAACGGGGCATTCAAGACCAGCGCTCATAGTTAGTGACGGCACCTCTACCTGGTATTTTTTGTGGGTAGATTTTTTGCATGTATTGATTTCATATATGATGGTAAAGTATTATTTGTGGTCCTTTAATATTGACGTAATAGTGATTATGATGTAACTTGGGTTTCGTTCCATCAACAGGTGACCGGAACCCTAAAACGTTAACTATGACAGGTGTCGTTACACTCAGAATAGATAAAATTAATAATTAATGTAACCTACATCGCCAGATCACGGGCAGTTTATCGCGATAACTGACGATAACAATTCAATAAGCAAGTGTCCTATGTTTACCATATTATCAATGCATGAAGGTACATATTTACCTCTTAATATATGAGAAGCCTTCATGATATTTGCGTGTATGTCGACCATGAGACTGTCAAACAGCATCGATTTTCTGTAAAGTAATAGACAATATACTAAGGTAGTCAATACCTGAGGCCTTTTGGGGCCGTAACATCAATTATTACGATGGTTGCTCGACTGCTAGGGATATTTAGCGTAATAGGATTTAGCGTAATCGATCTCTATTGCGTCTTGATAAATCTATACGTTTTCTAATTTAAAAGAATGTTTCAATATTGTTTATTGATTTAAGACTAGCTTGCGCCCGCTTCGCCTGCTTGGCAGTAAGTTTTCACATACAAACTTTTAACCTCAATTTACCTCCTTCGGGGTGGAATTTCGGAAAACCATTTGTTATTGGATTTTATAAAGAAACTTACATCTTATAAATAACATATTACCCTCTAAACTCCATGTACCTACCTACTCGTATCTTGTGGATTAGGTTGTGCGTTGATATGTTGTCAGTCAGTCAGTCAGTCAGGACTTTGGTTTTTATATGTATACTCGTACTAGCGGACGTCACGCGGTTTCACCCGCCTAGTTCCCGTTCCCGTGGGAGTACGGGGATAAAATATAGCCTATGTTACTGATGATGATGTAGCTATCCATCGCTGAAAGAATTTTTAATATCTGTCAAGTAGTCTCGGAGCCTATTCAATGCAAACAAACAAACACAAAAACAATCAAATGTTTCCTCTTTATAATATTAGTGTAGATAGATAGAGTAGATTAGTCACGGCCGCACGGCCCACTATTTGATTTCTTTTGCGCGTTAAAAGCATGTCAGACACATGCTGTAATGCTAATCCAATAATGTCTAAAAATTATTACGCTCCCGCAGTTTTCAAGTCAGCCATCATGTTCGAGGGCGCCGTAGCCGGCATCCTGAACCGACTGCTCGGCAAGTACGTTCAGGACCTGGACACTGAGAACCTGAATGTGGGCATCTTCTCAGGCACTGTCAACCTTACTGACTTGAAGCTCAAACCTGAAGCTTTGGTAAGAGTTAATTTTAATTTTATTCCGTGGCTTTATGTTGACGAGATGTTGAAAAAACAATTGCTTACTCTTATTATTAAATGTCAATATTTGCTTTTCATCACAGATGTTAACGTGATATTCATTCCTCGAAGATATCACGTACCTACAATATTAAATATAGTTAGGAAAATACGAAAACATGGCGGAATTCCAACCTCATCATACGCGACGAATTTTTCCTTCTTAATTCTGCGTGTTAAAGCCACCTCGTATTTTTTCCCCACTGTACGTTTCTCTGCATATTTATACAGATTAGGAGCCCTTATAATGCCAGTAAGAGTTTATGATAAGGTAAATCTTCTACTTGTAAATGTATGCATTCCCCACGTCAGTATGAACTGGACCTGCCGATCGACGTGAAGATAGGCACGATCGGGCGCATCAACCTGCAGATACCCTGGGCGGGCATCTACACCCAACCCGTGGTGGTCACTGTTGAAGATGTCTTGGTGCTTGTTGGACCTGCCATCTCCAACACACACTTTGACCCAGAAAGGTAAGGATTCTTAAAAAATTGCAGTACGAAAATTAAAAAAAATATTATATAATCTAATACACACTCTACACCTATGAAGATAAGGATCGGTACTTACAAAAATGTATGCTATTTATAAACTCTGTTCTAGTGTTCATGATTCGAAATTAAAAAGCCTGATTTTTTTGTGCATTCCGTAGTATCTAATTACTGCTGCAAATGAACAAATAAAATTATAATCTGTTTTCAAATCTGGTAGGTTTTTTGTGTGATAAATGAGCCAGTCACAAAAGTAAAAAAAAAAATTGTTTGTACAAATGTAAGAGACCATAAAACGTATCTTCTATTTAAAGGGAGAAGCGTCTGATGCGAGCTGCTAAGAGGAAGATCCTTCAAGACCTGGAAGCGGAGAGTGAAGTACTGAAAGGTCCTCAGAACTTCTTCGAGCACCTGTTTACGGCTATAGTGAACAACCTGCAGATCTACCTGAGGAACGTCCACGTGAGATACGAGGACTCGATCAGTTCTAAAGACGGCCCATTGGCCTGTGGACTGTGTTTACAGAGCTTGTCTATTGAGACTACTAACAGGTAAGGGTTCTAGTTTGGTTTTAGTTTTTCTTACAGATCACAGAGAACATACTTCTATCTATGCTTATGCCATAAACACGCGAGATTATTTGGGTTATCTGTGGTGGCCTTAAGGTTTGAGCAATCGCCTGTGACGCAAGCGACTAAAGTTCGAATCCTAGCGGGGCCTGCCTGTACCAATGAGTTTTTCTAGAAACTTATACTTACAGTGATTTCGCACCACGTGCATTCCGGTGAAGGAAAACATCGTGAGGAAACCTACGTATATCTGAGAAGTAATTCAAAGACGTATGTATTCTACCTGAGACGGCTATACATTATAATATTTATGAAGACATACGACTATTATCTTGGCATTTGTAGCTTTGGAAAAAGTTCTTTGGATGGGCGAAAATTTTAGTATAACTATCTTCATCACTATTTCACCAGTGGACTTCTTATATATCATAAGTAAAATAAAATAAAAAATAAAGATGCTCAAGCCATCCCATAAAGGACCCCGAAGGGGTAAGCAGTGTTTCAACAACAACTCCCACTTAACACCGAAGATAATTAAGTGCCAACATGACAGAGGGTGAGTCCATCGCTGTCTTGGGCACTACATATTTCTTGTACTTTGTAACAAGCAATACAACGTAATTTCGTAGCAAATGGAAGCCGGCAGTCACATCTCAGAACGCTACGACAGTATACCAACTGATGCGTGTAGAGTCGCTCTCCCTGTACTGGAACCCCACCGCGACCGCGCTCGACGACTCGGAGACGGCGCACATCACACCGATGCAGTACTACAATTGGAAACACTACATGCTCACCGGCTTGGATAAGTTTTCTATGCATCGGGAGGACTTTGAGTTCTGTAAGTAAATGAATACCTAGGTACTTGTGATAAAATCACAAGTCTTTTTTGGTTCAGAAGGGTCGTATTATGCATAAAACATTTGCAATTCACTGTATTTATTTTGAACATAGAGCTATATGCATGAAGGTAGGTAAATGGTTTTTTGAAAATAAATATAGCCTATGTTACTCCTTGTAACACCAGCCAGTGAAAGTCCCGTTAAAATTGGTCGAGCCGTTTCAGAGATTACCCGGAACAAACAGACAGACAGACAGAGATTTTTTTGGTTTCTTATGTGAGTGCCGTACACGCTTTCACATGCAATTTGTTAAAAGCTGATAATTGAGAATTACAAACAGCAATTCAATTTTATTTGCTTGTATATATTTAGTTAGACTAGACCAAAAACGAATTAAATCTATGTCAATATCTTTTCGTATCACAAAAACAGACAGAACAACGATTTTTTATACGGAAGAAGTTTATTTAAATCACCGGTCTTCACATTCCTCAATATATCCTAAATCCTTTACAGTTCTAGAAGATACCATTATTAATTTCCAGTGCTTAAGCCAGTGACATGCAAGGTGAAGGTGCTGATCAACCGTTCAGGGGAGGCGAGGGTGCCGCGCCTGCTGCTAGATGCTGTGCTGCAAGACAGCGCTCTGCAGCTGTCCAGGAGGCAGTACCTCTCTATACATAATCTCATGTCGTCCTTCCAGAGGATTCAGCTCAATAGGTATAATATCTTTTTTTAATCGTCCGCCTGATGGTAAGTGGCTACTCCAGCCTACGAATGTGACTGACACCAGAGTGTCAGGTAGGTTGATAGATCTATGTTGATATTAGATCTATGCTTTCTTTGACGGGTAGGCACTCGAGAAAGGTTCAAAAGCCAGGTTTCCGTGATGGCACAGTGGTATTCTAGTCGACTGCTTCTCAGGCGACACTAGTTCCAAAGTGTTCAAATACTATTTGAATAATAATAAAACATTCATTGTATTTTAAAGACAATTCCCCGTATTACATAACATGGTTTAATTCAAGCCTAGACTAAACTCTGACTAAAACTACGTCCAACCGTTAAAATCCGTATAAAAAAAAAATAGAACTACTTTTAAACCAAGGATTATCTTAGACGATGCTTTGTAATAAGGAGGAATAAGTATTAAGTTTATGATAATTTTGTTTTCTTGAATGAACAGGCTACATGAGGTCATCGTGGGTTCAAATCCCGCCGAATATTCCTTCATATATTTCCTAATCATTTTAAGAATGTATTTGTTATCCAGAAAATACCGCCACCTCCACCCGGGCGTGCCTCTGACCAACGACATTAAGCGATGGTGGCGCTATGTATGCAACGCTGTGATCGAGCAACGCGTGCGCCCCTTCACTTGGGGATCGATCAAACGCCACAGAGAGAACTATAACACTTACAAACAGACGTACAAGAGCACGCTCCGGAGCCCTAATGATACTGAGCTTAAGTTGGACCTTCAGAAATGCGAGGACAGCTTGCCCATCGTGTCTGTAGTCATCGCCAGGGAACAGGCCAAGTTTGAGGTGAGTAAGGTTTTACGACGTATGAGTCTTATCTTATCTTGTGTTGTGGCATTATTGGGTCCAGGTCCAGGGTCCAGGACCCGGAAGCACGCCGACCCTTTCAAAGTCGAAGTCAAACATATCTTTGTTCGATTAGACTTTTTGCAAAGTACTTTCAAATCGCCTGAATGATGATTATACAGGATTATACATGCTACCGCCAGGTTCGGAAGGTTACTTTTACTGAGAAGAATCTGGCAAGAAACTCAGTAATTTGCAATGCAAAAATGCCTTGGGATCTTTTGTGCCGCCCTTGTCCTAATGCTCTGGTACGTGACTTCTCAAATCCTCAACAAGACGGCTGATCTTGCCCATGGGGAAGAGCTAAAGTGAATATGCTAAAGTGACAATGTGACAGATGGTGGATCTATCCCCGTCTCAGCCACTATACGGTGGTAAATTCTTCGATATTCATAAGTGCCTTACCAGGGCGTAAGCTGAATAAAGCATTTTAATTTTTAATTTTTTTATAATAATTTAATACTTCTCAGACATGCAGGTTTCTAAATAAATAAGGTAAATCATGTGGGGTGAAATTACTGCACATAAGTTTTTAGGAAAAATCATAGGTGCAGGCCGCTGGGATTTGAACTTTAAAACTGACATCCAGTAATAATTAAAATGCTGTTAATTTTCGTAATAGCTCCTGTCCCAAGAACCGGACCGCATCGAGGTGGTAGAGACAGAGTGTGACTGGTGGCTGCCGTCGGCCAACGAGGCGGACAGCCCCAAGCACGTGGAGCTGTGCGTGCAGGCTGAGAGGAACAAGAGCCTGTGGAGCCACCTCTCCAGCCCCGAGCGGCGGAGGGTGTGCGAGCTCATCGGCTACGTCGAAGGGGCGCCCAAACAGGACAAATCTAAGCAGTATATTGGTGAGTGTTCTACACTTTATACCCCTTATTACAAACTTGGACTAAAACTATGCCCATCACTTTCGAAATCCGTATCAAATCATGTTTTAATTATGAACATAGGCAAACATTACACATAGATGTTGAAAAATTAATGTGGTCGCTATGTCCCGCCTGTAGGCATACAAAATATTTTAATCATAAACGTATCTTAGGTGATTGACAAAAAAGTTTTGTTTATGAATGTGGATGGTTACAAGGGGAAAGGCAGACCTAAGAAACGATGGATGGATTGTGTGAAAGATGATATGACTAGAATGGGAGTGAATACAGATATGACGGCTGATAGAGAGAAATGGAAGAGAAGAACACATTGCGCCGACCACAAATAACATGGGATAAGGGCAGGAGGATGATGATGTATCTTAGGTGATTTTGTGTGATAAGGAGCGAGGACAGTTGCTATTATGCAGTTGCAACCACAACCCAAGCCGTTTAGTAGGTCTTGGTTGCCAATTTAACAATTTTGGCACTCGTTACAGGTCAGGCGGAGGCCTAAGATACTCTACGACTGGTTTAGCCCAGATTAGTGATTTGCCTCGTAAAAGGGGTTACAAAGGTCAGATGGTAGTCGCATCGTATAGAAATCAGGTGATCAGCCACTTCGGGTGGAATCAAGACCCGACAATGAAAACGCCTAAGAAATTATGATGATGTTTTGTGATTAGGGGGTATGAGTTGAGGAGGATGAGGATCTTCAATTCAAATAATGTTGAATAAAATTATTTGAATTTTTTATCTTGTGCTGCACCAAAGGTATCGTCAAATTATAAAAAAATCATGAAAAAAAACCTGTATCTTACTAAAATGCACTTTAAATATATGTTAATAGAGCACAAACTCAACCTAACGCTGGCCAACTGCTCGCTGACACTCATGAATAGAAGTAAGGAGGTGCTCGTGGTGACTCTCACGCAGTTCCTCGCTTCTTTGGAGACTAGACCCTCTGCTAAAGCGTATAAGGTAGGTAATTGTTATCTTATTATTTTAAATACTACATTGTTCTCTAAATCACTGCTTACAATCAGGCAAGCAATATACAATTTTTCATTTTTTCTGTATGAATATAAATAAAAATTATTATTAGATTAAGGTGACAAACAATCATTTAGTCGTTTGATACGGTTATATGTTGATCTTCTACCGAATTTCGGTCACGGCGGCTAATCTCTTAATTAGCCAGCTGCGCAACTATTATAGTGCACAAGTGTGTGCGGAAACACAGGTGTAATCTTTATTCCCTCACTCTTATAGTCCGATGGGACGGTAATAATAGGAAGGATAAACGGATAGTCTATAAATGCTTATATCTCACTCGGCCCCTACCTTTTAAAGAATGAGATTTGTGTGCTAACACAGTGGCAACTATTGCTAGCGATGTCACTCCTTCACCTACTCTTCATAGAGCTCTGGCGCAGTCTGGGACACAACACTACTCTATGGTAGCATTTGGCATAAGGTGGAGGTATAGTCCTCAGTCGACCAGCTTCATACATCAAACGGGAGATCCCCTTATGGCGTACCTCTCTTTACGTTCCATATCTCCACGTTTTTGGTGGGCTTAAGTATTTTGCTTAAAAAAATCCATTGTTCCAGCTATCAGCTCGCACTGAAAGCATTGTGATCGAGGGTGTGTCGTCTTTCGGTGAGCTGGTACCTCTGGTGACCATGGAGCGAGGGTCGCCCACCAGCACCAACCTGCTGGCCATCGACCTGGAGAGGAACCCCAGCAACATCGAGGCGGACTACGGGCTGAGCTGCTCGCTGGAGCCGGTGGAGCTGCTCTATGTCGAGGTGAGCTGGTGTCCCCCACACCACCAGCACCAACCTGCTGGCCATTGACACCCGAGCTCAAGATTATAAATCGTCGTTGCGCGTGCAAAAGTCGCTATGTGTATTTCGTGAACTCAGTGTCAAAATTTCCAGTAATGTTTAATTATGACATTATTAATAATAATACCTATCCAACATTAAACTAAAAAAGCCTCTGTAAATTTATACAGTTAAATAAAATTGAAGTGTCTGTTTGTAATTCTAAAATAACAGCTTTTAACTAAATGCATATGAAAATACTGACACGCTACTGACACTAAAAAACCAAGTTTTAAAAATTTTCTCTGTCTGTCTGTCTGTTTGTTCCGGGTAAGCTCTGAAACGGCTGGACGGATTTTAACGGGACTTTCATTGGTAGGTAGCTTATGTTTCGAGGAGTAACTTAGGATACTTTTATTTATTAAAAATATGAGGGTTCTGCGACAAATAGGATGAAACTAAATCTACGCGGGTGAAACCGCGGGGCACAGCTAGTTTGTTATATGTATCAATGGTAAGAATATTTTTTTTGAATACTCGGGCCATATTTCGAGAAAATCATTTTCTGCGTCTCCTAAAGTGTGTAAAAACACATAGCTACTTTTGAACGCGCAACGATGAAATGCTACAGTCGTTTTCGCAAGGTTGCTATTACTTCGAAGAATCCAGCAAGAAATTAAGTACTCTTTCAATTTATTAATTTCGTGAAGACTATTTTTTTTATTATTCATCGAATGTTTACGTCAAAATCACCATAATCTTTCAAATATACAATAAAGTATTTAGGCTGCATGAAACTTAAGTACATACTAGCTGTGCCCCGCGGTTTCACCTGCATAGATTTAGTTTCACCTTCTTTTCGCGGAACCCTATTTTCATACAAACTTTCATCCCCTATTTTATCCCCTTGGGGGTAGAATTAATCAAAATCCTTTCTTAGCGGATGCCTATGTCATAACATCTACATGCCAAATTTCAGCCCGATCTGTCCAGTGGTTTGGGCTGTGCGTTGATAGATCACTATGTCAGTCAGTTATATATATTTAGATTAATAGCTAGCTGTGCCCCGCGGTTTTACCCGCGTAGAGTTAATTTCATGGGTGACCCGCGGAACCTTGTAATATTTGCTATCTGCCAGTGAAAGTCCCGTTAAAATCGCCAAAAACCGGAACACGTAAATTTTATTTATCTGTGTAAAGTATAGATTTATAAATCTGGTTATTGCCAACAGCACGCGTTCACCGAGCTGATAAACTTCTTCCAAACCCGTTCGATGAGTGGGTCGGAGCTGGCGGAGGAACTGGGCCTGAACTTGGCCCGCGCGTGGGCCGTGGGCCGCGCCGTGGGGGCCCGCGCCGTCTCCAGGAAGAAGCTGTTCCACTTCAACATCGACCTCAAGGGCCTCTGCTTTGCCTTGCCTGAACACGGCAGTGGACTAAAGTAACTTTTACTGTATTATCAAACTTTAATTTGCCAATTTAACATCTTTGGCAATCGTTACAAGTCAGTCGGAGGCCTAAAAATAATCTGACAACTGGTTTAACCCAGATCACAGATTTTCCTCCTAAATGGGGTTGCGAAGGTCAGATGGCAGTCGCTTCGTATAAAAATCAGGTGATCAGCCACATCGGGTTGAATCAAGTGCCGACCCCAAATACATGGGATCAGGCCAGGGAGATGATGATTGTATTATCAAACTTTTAAATGGAAGTTATATTTTATTTGACGGGAACATTTTCTTCTTTGTTTTGTAGCATCTTGCAGCTTCGCAGGCATTAGCAAGTGGAAGTAGGATTTCACATATAAGATTATCTTTCAAACACTGTTATGCCTTTTTACTCTTACTTGATAAATATGATATGATAGATAGCTAGTATATAATATACCTCGATAAATAACTCACTCTTTACTTAAATTGTATTAAAACAGCCCTGAATATAAAAAGGGACACATGTTATAAACCGGGGAGTTTGTTTCGCCGTTTCTTCTTCTGACAGACTTACATTTGGAAACGATAGTCAATTAACAAAAGTTAGTTTAAAAATACTTACAATGAGTGTTCCAAGTGTCCCTTATGTTAATATTAATAAAACACTTATCTTTCAGGTCCGGTCGTCTCATGGTGTTAGACATAAGCCGTATAGTGATCAAATCTGACCTGCAGCCTCCCAACCTAGCGCTGGAAGACGCCACTTGTATGGAGTTAGAAGAACGCTTGTACGATAGATTACACGCCGAGTGCTCTCTGCAGGTACTTAGAGCATTTTAAAGCTATATCTATACAGATAAATAAAGTTGAAGTGTCGGTTTGTAATTCCAAAGTAACAGTTTTTCACTAAATGCATCTGAAAGTATACTTACTGACAAGAAAACATAAATTTTAAAATGTTTTCTCTGTCTGTCTGTCTGTTTGTTCCGGGTAATCTCTGAAATGGCTGGACGGGACTTTCACTGGTAGGTAGCTGATGTTTCAAGGAGTAACTTAGGTTGCTTTTATTTATTAAAAATATTAGGGTTCCGCGATTATAAGGATGAAACTAATTCTAAGCGGGGCACAGCTAGTTTAAAATAAACATAGAATTTAAAAACAAATACCTGGATCTCCCCCCTTTGTGTCCAGGTAATATTCTGTGCGTGGGAGGAACCATGGCGCGCGAGCCGTCAGCTGGCAGACTCGGAGCTACACCTGGCTCCTCTCACCAAGCTACAGGTGGTCTTCTCTAATAGCATCAAGAAGGAATACAAGCTGCTTCCAAGGTGAGCTGTGTGAACACAAGGGTCAGAGGGCCTAGTGCGAGCTTTTCACTGCCGTCGTCACAAGTCACCGCGTTGACGTAAACGCAGATTCATATGGGATCGAAACAGTCATCTGTTGGTCCACGGATGGCACTATTATGATCCCATACAAATCTGTGCTTACGTCTACTTAGTGACTTGTGGCGGCAATTTTAAGAAAACTCGCACTAGGCACTGTGAAAGAGTAGGCTGCAATACAGTTTTCATCAAAGATAAGTAGGTAGGTGTGTGTAGTACAAGGGTATTAGATGCTAATAGCATTGGACATATGGTGAATGAATTTGTCGCCGTCATAAAGGCACTTTACATACGTCGATGAATTGTTAGCCGTGCAGATTCCTTTTCGATATTTTTCGATTTTTGAGCGAGAACCAAGCGAGAACGTGAGTATATGTGCTATTTTCGCTGAGCGCTCAAAACTCATTAGACAGCCGATGACGTCACTCCACTGAACTTAATAAGATTTCTAACAATGCATTTTCCTCATGTTTCCATTCCACCGAATACAGGAAGTATCTCTCTCCCGCAGGTACAAACTAAACATATCGCTATCGGCATTCAAGCTGAACCTCTCGGAGCGTATAATAGGTCAGCTCTTAGATTTCTGGGACAACCTTCCCCTGCCCGTTCCCAACACGGTGCCAGTCTCGTTCATGGACTCCGGAGACTATGCTGAAGATATTGCTGACCCTGAGCTACTGGAGCTGCTCGCGCTGGACAGGGTGACCGCTGACCCTGGTTATGGTGACCTTGTCAAGCTGCGACAGAAGATTGTTGCTGCCTATCTTAGTCGGAACAGGTATGTAGAAATATAGTACGAATTGTTAGTTGAGTTTTGTACCGGTTCTTTGAAGTAGGCAAAAATATTTAAATTGTATTGTATTGATCAAAAATACTAATGAAAGTCTAATCAAATTTTTTGACTGGCTAAGCCACGCGGGTTTACCCACATAGACTTATTTTCACGAGTGGCTTTTTTTTTAATGAAAGTTCGAGTAAAAGACCCATTAAAATCGGCCGGAAATCAGACAGAGGATTAAAATATAATGGGTTTTTTAGGAATATAAATATAAACTTTCATGAAATAAAAACAGACAGTATGTATAGATTTGACTTTGCGGGTGACTCTAAACTCTCAAGTCTTAAAGTATTTCTTCTCGTTTTGGTCCAGGGCATCAGAAGGTCCCACGGGCGATACACCTACCTCCTCGGGAGTAGCGTCAGAACATCTCCCAGCACCTTCTGAGACCAGTGACGAGGAGCTGGAGACCTTCGCAAGGACCGTGGACCTGCCAGGCTTCGATGATAATGTCTCGCCTTCTAACCATATCAAAACATTGCTGCGGTTCAATGTTGGTGAGGCTTCACTTTTCATATTCTCAATACATAGATCTATATAGGATCTAAATAGTTGCAGTGTGTTTTTGTTTTGTTGTTTGTTTTGACGTCTAATGAAATTTAAAAGAAAAAGTTGTTTACTTATGTTATAATCACTTTCGAAACGTATGTGATACATATGATCTCGCCTGTATTCTCCGAAGGAGTAGGCAGAGGTGCTGTAGTAGCACCATTCACTTTTCACCGAAGAAGATTAAGTGCCAACGTGACATATGGTAAGTTTATCGCCGCCTCAGGCACTATACATACGTACTTCTCTCTTTCTTACTTCTCAGATATATGCAGGTTTCCTCACGATGTTTTCCTTCACCGTAAAGCACGTGGTGTGAAATCACTGCACATAAGTTTTTAGAAAACTCATTGGTACAGGCCCCGCTGCGATTCGAAATTCCGTTGCAAAACAACTAATCAACATTTACATGAGCTTATTAGTGAGAGGCAATCTTTTCTGTGTGCAGGTGAGATAGTAATCAACCTAGCTCGATCATGTGCGGCGGGGTCCCGGCCATATGTAGTGGGCCGCATCAAGCGCGTGTGCCTGGATGTGGCCGTAACGCTCCACGGCCCGGCCATACAACTGGCCGTGTCGCGTCTCACACTAAGCGACTACTCCACCTCCAGCTCTGATGGCGACCATCTGGACCTCATCAGCAGTGATGATGATCTCTTCAATTTACTCTATAGGAAGGTAAGTGGCATATTTTATATCTAACTAGCTGTGCCCCGCGGTTTCACCCGCGCAGACTTTACTGCGTTATACTATGTTTTATTTTACGCTTTGCGAGAACGGAATATAAAGTCCTTCTCCTGGTTCTAAGCTACGTCCCTGACAATTTTGAGCCAAATCAGTTCAGCCGTTCTTGAGTTATAAATAGTGTAACTAACACGATTAACTTTTATATATATAGATGGCTTGTACTTATTAACACAAACTAGTCTTAAAAACTGACGTGTTCGAAGTTTTCCGTATGTGTTGTAGAAATATATGGATTTGATCAGTTTTTTTCTTGTCTGCACACTTAACTTAAGAGAGATATATAATGTAGAAGGCGTAACGAAGAAATACTCGCATTAACAAGATTGCCTGCTATTAAGTGCTTGCTAAGTACTATGACGTTATTGTCCCATGTTGGGCGCCAAATATATTTTATGTTATTTTATGTCTAGAAAAATACACTATGTTGAAAGAGGTGTGTGGGAAATCAGAATCTAAGATATCTTCTGTGATACCTATATTTATAGGATGAAGAAATGCATCCTAATATTGAAATTGATTTAAGCCATTTTTTCCCTACATGAATGTTTCCCTCCCTGCTAAGTTCTTTATCCGTCCAGGTAAGGGCAGATTGTCCGGACTTCAGATCCCACTTCCACAGCGTAGAACAAGCTCTGGTGGCGGACACCGGACATATATCACTGCTGTTACACGCTGAGGCGATCCGAACACTCGCCAAGTACTTGCAGTATATCTATGATAAGTAAGTGCCAAAAAATTATTAAATTTTTTGTGAGGACCCTTAAAACAATTTGGCAATTCCAAGCCCCACGTTGGGCGCCAGTTAGATTGTATGAAGAATGATGTATGTAAATAGACCGAAAGGGTTTTGCTATAGGACACTTTTTCTCTGCCTACCCCGTGAAACGTTAAATGTGAATGTATGTATGAGATCGCACAAATACCTACTTATAAAAAAAAATGTTTGAATATTATCGCACAGCGCCGTTTAGTACCAACGTAAGCAAAGCTGCTTCTATATATACCAGACTGCGGTTGAAATACTTAATTATATACTTTCATGTTTATAAGTATATACTTACTTTTACACACCAAACACGTATACTCAAGACAAACACAAATTATCATATAAACTGTTTGCCCTGACACTCGAACAGCAGAGTGCCTAGTGCGAGTTTTCTTAAAATCGCCGTCACAAGTCACCGCGTCGACGTAAACGCAGATTTGTGTCATGTTTAGGCCGACAGAGGCGCTGTCCCGATCCTATACAAATGTGCGTTGACGACGACGCGGTGACTTGTGACGGCGGCAGTGAAAGCCTCGCTAGGCCCTCAGATATACTAAGCACTGACTGCAATTAGATAAGAAATGTCGACATAAATAGGATACATTGTGCTGTAACAGGATCCGCAGTCGCCACGCGTTGAATGTGAGTCAAGTGGTGGTGGCCAAGATAAGGGAGCTGTGGGGCTGGCTGATGGCCCCCGAAGCCGACCCCCCCGTGCCCGCCGGAGCTACCAAGTTCAGCTACTCCGTCAGGTGAGGCCGTGGTGCTACTTCATTATTTAAGACCAACCACCATCGTATTCTGAATTTATCATTATGTACAATGGTAAATTCTTCGACATTCGTAAGTGCCTTACCAGGGCCTAAACTGAATAAATCATTTTGGTTTTCATTTTCATATTGGTTTGAATGGAAGGCTTTAGCGCTGTGACCGATAGGTCCGTTTGTCTGTTTGTTCCGAGTAATATCTGAAACTTTCACTGCCAGACGATTGGTGTTACAACGAGTAACTTAGGTTACTCTTTTTTTTTAAATTAAGCTTTTGAGAAACAAAACCGATGATATTATGCGATTATTCACTACGCGTGTGATACCGTACTATAATTAAATTAACTGTGCCCTGCGGTTTTACCCGCATAGATATAGTTTCATGCTTCATTTCTCCGAACCCATTTGTTTTATAAATAAAAGTATTCCTAAGTTACTCCTTAAAATATCAGCTAGCTGCCATTAAAAGTTACGTTATAATCGGTCCAGCCGTTTCAGAGATTAGTTAGATTTTAAAAAATGGTCTCAGTACCCTATATACTTTCATATGCATGGAGAGAAAAACTGTTTTGATTAATTTGATATTATAAACACACACGTAAATTTTCTTTATCTGTATAGATAACAGATGAGATATCATAAACTATTGTGTTATATATTTGCCAGAGCATCATCGATATCGGTGAAGCTTTGGTCGGTGGGTTGGTGCGCGGCGGAGCTCCGACTGGGAGCACTGGAGAGTGACTGTGTGGTCCGCGCCAACGACCGCTGCGTGTTCCGACTGTACCTCAGCGAACTGCACTTCGACGACCTCACTGATAACACACTTTACCCTAAGGTGGGTTATATACATCTATCTAATACCGTTAAACGCGCAATACTTTTATACAGATTCAAGAATATAGGTACAGAGTTTTGAAACCCACAACTTTGGCAAGGTTCATCGACCGGCGGTAGCATGTATAAAGCAGAGAGTTTATTATGTATGAGTTTCAGACATGTTTCGTTCATGACTGAGTTTCTTGCCGGGTTCTTCTCTGTAAAAGTAACCTTCCAAACCTGGCGTTATGCATAATCATGGCATGTCTTTCTAACTTGAAAGTACTGAAAGTATTGAAAGTACTTTGTTAAAAGTCGAATCAAATAATTATATTTTTGAATTTGAATTTGGTACATACATTTTAAGTTAGTACCAATTTAAAGATAAGAAAAACACTTTAATTATTAATATTTTTATTTTTCGTCGTTTATTCATTAAAATTGAAGGCATAATCGTTCTTAGAACTTAATTTTACACCAATAATAGGCGTTGCCTTATGCTCCAATATCATCCAATAAGCAAACATAGCTGATTTCTGTTCTTCTCAGTAAAAGCAACCTTCCGAACCTGGCGGTAGTATGTATAATCCTGTAAATTAATGTCATTCTGACGATTTGAAAGTACTTTGTATAAAGTCTAATCGAATAAAAATATATTTGATTTTGAGTTTGATTAAATGTGGTCGTAAAATACGAAAATCTACCTAATTCCTTGGTGTTTACAGTATATGTAAAATTAACTTTATTTCCCAGTTGGTATGGCCAGATGAGGACAAGGTGTTCGAGATAAAGTACGTGCGAGCTGCGCCCAACATCTACCCCAAGCAGCCGGAGCTGAAGGACGGCGAGCTTCGTATATACGTGGGACGACTCCACGTCGTGTTCTTCTGTTGTGTTCTGCATCATATGCAGGTCACTTACAATCTTACAATAATATATATATATATAAATGAATCCCCATTTCCCTTGGTCATGACATCACGGGTGAACAGCTGGACCGATTTAGATAGAAATAATTTTATTGTGTTCCATATTGCCAGGAGATCGTTCTTATGAAAGAAAAAACTAAGAAAATTGCGTGGAAAATTTAAAAATTTAAGAATACTTAACCACCATATAACATTATTTCTTT
Organism: Watsonalla cultraria; assembly: GCA_964035505.1. Lineage (NCBI taxonomy): Eukaryota > Metazoa > Arthropoda > Insecta > Lepidoptera > Drepanidae > Watsonalla > Watsonalla cultraria. Next base: position 731,861 of record OZ037721.1, read on the forward strand.
CTTCTTAAATCTAACCTTAGCGCTTTGGACAATAAAAACTTTTTGATGTAAACTTATGACGTTTGACATAGAATTGACAGAATGCGTGCTACATTCTCATAAGATTCTTTCTCAAATTAAGACAGGGCAACGTCTGTCGGGTCAGCTAGTACTTTATATTTCTCACACAAATCATTTACATTGATATAAAATACTGGGCTTCGTGAATAGCAACTTGACAAGGATTTAAATGAAAATGATTTATTCAGTTTGGGCCCTGTATCACGAGTTTGCCACCATTTTTCTAATCTACACTCGCTACCTTCTCCACCGAAGATTAGTATGAGAAATTGCACACAAAAGATTCTTTCGCTCGTTACATCTATCTATACTCTATACAGATAAATAAAATTGAAGTGTCTGTTTGTTATTCCAAAATAACAGCTTTTCACTAAATGCATATGAAAGTATACACGATACTGACACTAAAAAACCAAGTTTTAAAATTTTTCTCTGTCTGTCTGTCTGTCTGTTTGTTCCGGGTAATCTCTGAAACGGCTGGACGGATTTTAGCGGGACTTTCACTGGCAGGTAGCTGATGTATCAAGGAGTAACTTAGGCTACTTCTATTTATTAAAAATATTAGGGTTCCGCGACAATAAGGAAGAAACTAAATCTACGCGGGTGAAACCGCGGGGCACAGCTAGTACATAAATAAAATTGAAATGTCTGTTTGTAATTGCAAATTAACAGCTTTTCACTAAATGCTTATGAGCCTGTAAACAGTACTGACATAATAAATCCGATATTTAAATCTTTGTCTGTCTGTCTATCTGTTTGCTTTGGCTAAGCTCATTACAGACCGATTTAATTTCTAAAGCAGTAATTATAATGGAAGTATTACATGTTGTTCAGCAATTCGTGGAGCCGCTGATCCCCAGCTCGGTGCTGCTGGAGGCTGCTCTGGCCGCGGAGCGAGCCGCCGAGAGACACGCGCAAGGCATTCGCACCTGGAACACCAAGATCAACTTGGTTATTGAGGTAATTATACTTTTCAGGTTATGACTTCTTATCATTACAGGTCAGTCAGAGGCCTAAGAAAGTCTGACAGTTGTTTAACCCAGATTGCCAATTTTCCTCAAAATAGGGGTTACGAAGGTCAGATGGCAGTCGCTTCGTATAAAAATCAGGTGATCAGCCACATCGGGTTGAATGAAGTGCCGATCCCAACAATGTATGGGATAAGGCCAGGGAGATGATGATGACTTCTTGGTAATAGGTTATATCTCTGATAATTTGCAGGAAATTCTTTACTATCCATAGCTTTCGCTATAACTGGCATTCGATTTATGACAAGTTTATCAATTTTAGTAATTCATTATTTATCTACACCAATATTATAGAGAGGAAAGATTTGATTGTTTTTTTGTTTGTTTGTTTGCATTGAATAGACCCTGAAACTACTTGACTGATCTTGAAAATTCTTTCAGCAATAGATAGCTACATCATCAGCGAGTAACATAGGCTATATTTTATCCCCGTACTCCCGCGGGAACGGAAACTAAGCGAGTGAAACCGCGTGATGTCCGCTAATTAATAAATTCATTCAAAAATAAATATTATAAATGTATTAATTAGAACGGGTGAATGCCAATTACACAAATTGAGAGTAATATTAATATACAAATGAAACACATTCATTCGCTTTGATTATATCCAACAGATCCACGCGCCAGTCCTGCTGATTCCGCAAAAGCCTTCCTCACCGAACCTTCTAGTCCTCAACATGGGTAAGTATTCTGTGATATTATCATCTATACAGATAAATAAATTAAAATGTCTGTTTGTCATTACAAATTTACAGCTTTTCACTAAATGCATATGAAAGTATACACGCTACTGACACTAAAAAACCAAGTTTTAAGATTTTTCTCTGTCTGTCTGTTTGTTCCGGGTAATCTCTGAAACGGCTGGACGGATTTTAACGGGACTTTCACTGGTAGGTAGCTGATGTTTCAAGGCGTAACTTAGGATACTTTTATTTATTAAAAATATTAGGGCCCCGCGACAATAAGGATGAAACTAAATCTACGCGGGTGAAACCGCAGGGCAGATTGTTAGTGTTAAATAAATGTTTATACTTCCAGGTGACCTGACCATAGAGAACTTCTTCAAGCGAGTGACCACGAACCAGGAAGCGGGCAGCCTGCCCGCGCCGGTCATAGACAATATCCTAGCCAAGCTGGTCAACGTCACCTTCTCTCGGGCTGTCATGACTCTAGCTGGTACCTTGGAGGTGCAGGTGAGATATCTGAACTATTGTGATGAAATTACAGTTTTTTCAGATAGGTCAAAGTAGCACTCTTAACAAAAGTCAAAGTAAAAAAAAAAATTCGATCTTTTGACAATGTACTTTTAAATCGTCAAACTGACGTGATTATAATCAAATTAAATCAAAACAATTATTCAACATAAGGGACACTTGGAACATTTATTGAACGTCATTTCTCTTACGATAACTTAGGATAATTTACTACCGTTTACAACTGTAAGCCTGTCAGGAGAAGAAACGGCGAAACAAACTAACCGATTTTTTACATGTGTCCCTTTTTTATACATAGGGTTGTTTTATTACAATTTAATAGAAGTGTGAGCAACTCATTGCCATGATTGGCTATCATCAATATACTTAGTCATACTATTATATGTTTTTTCACAAAGTTTTTGATGGTTGTCTTAAAACTTAAAAATTGTAGTATTATACATGCCAGGGTCGGAAGGTTGCTGAGAAGAACCTGGCAAGAAACTCAGTAATTAAGTACTCAGTAATGTATTGTTTGAAAAGATGAAAATGAAGTAAAATATTTTTTTAATTAATATCATTTACAATGAAATATAAAAAAAAATCTATATGAATTAGATTCTTCTTAAAAATATCAATTTAACTGTTGACTCCGTTTTTGGCACCAGTTCAACAAAATCAAAAGCTTTTTAGGTAACTTTCATATTAGTCTAGTAAAATACGAAAGGGAGTGACCCTTCAGTGATTCATTGAAAATGAAAAATATTTATTCAATTTAGGCCCTGGTAAGGCATTTATGAAAGTCGGGAATTTACCACCGGTTCGGAAACTAGCCTTCTGAGAAGAGCTCATTAGCTGTCCCTTTTGTTTGTGACACGTATGTGTCGGTCCAGGAGCCGATCCTGGAGGGTGTGTGCGGTCGGTGCGACATGAAGCGGCTGGTGGGCGCGGGGGGGGGCGCGGGGGGCGGCCTGGCGCCGTGCGAGGCGAGCGTGGCGCTCGACGCCCTCACCCTCAACGTGGCCCAGCGAGACCTCGCCACCATCCTCGCCGTCTGGGCCGACAACCTCAGCGAGTCCCACTACATCGGTAACTATACCCACTAATCACCTCTGCCAAACATAATCAATCACTAGTCGTTCGGTTTTAGCCGCGTGAAGAATTTCATGGGTGACCCGCGAAACCCTAATGTTTTTTTTTAACTGAAGCCTAAATGACTTCTCGTAAAATTTGCTATCTGCCAGTGAAAGTCCCGTTAGAATCGGTCCAGCCGTTTTGAAGCTGAAACAAACAGACAGACAGTTTTTTTTTTAATTGGATTTTTATGTCAGTACCGTGTATACTTTCATATGCATTTAGTGAAAAGCTGTTATTTTGGGATTACAAACAGCTTTTAAATTTTATTTATCTATATAGGAAATAAATATGAAGATCCAGGGCCTGTTGACAAAGTAACATTATACTCACGCTTCGCTAGTAGAAACGATACAAAATGTACGGGTATGACATATGTCACGTGACTGATTTATGTCATTCCCATACATTTTGTATCGTTTCTATTAGCGCAAGCGAGATAATGTTACTTAGGCCTACAGTAGTGCCAGTATCAAAACGTTAATGCTCACGTCATTTTGTCGTCATAATTCTGTATTATTAAGGTCCCGGGTCTTTAAGGGTACAAGCTTTGTAATGGCTAAAATTATATCATAAATTATATTATTTCTTTGTCATCTATGTTTCATTTTTTGTTAAGGGCTGAAATTTTATTTAGAAAAGCAAGTAGCACAATTGTAAGCATTTATGCAAATTTTAATTGATAAATGTACATTGTAATACATGTTTTGGTAATGCACAATGGATCACCATTAGATTAATTAGCTTATTTTATGTATAATTTATAAGAATCAGTTATTATGTAACCAGTTTTTTAATAAATAAATTATGTGTCATACATTTATTTTTTAAATTCACTGGTCCCATAGACAAAGTCAAAGACAAAACTATCTTTATTCGATTAGACTTTTTACAAAGTACTTTGAAGTCGTCAGAATGACAATAATTTACAGGATTATACATGCTACCGCCAGGTTCGGAAGGTTGCTTTTACTGAGAAGAACCTGGCAAGAAACTTAGTAATTACTCTTTTCAAAAATATTATACAACTAGCTATGCCCCGCGGTTTCACCCGTGTAGATTTAGTTTCTTCCTTATTGTCGCGGAACCCTAATATTTTTAATAAATAAAAGTAGCCTAAGTTACTCCTTGAAACATCAGCTACCTACCAGTGAAAGTCCCGTTAAAATCCGTCCAGCCGTTTCAGAGATTACCCGGAACAAACAGACAGACAGACAGAGAAAATTTTAAAACTTGGTTTTTTAGTGTCAGTATCGTGTATACTTTCATATGCATTTAGTGAAAAGCTGTTATTTTGGAATTACAAACAGACACTTCAATTTTATTTATCTGTATAGATGTATAGATTAAAAAATACTAATTAAATCTCTTAACAAATGTAAGCCCATGGACACAGTTCCAATGCACAAATGTCGATAAAAATTAACTTAAAGTAAAGTAGTTCTACTTATATCTAAATACGTTACTTGAGATGATCAGAAAAATAACAATATTTCGCTCAACTGCAAGATGTGCTTGGCTGATTACACATTCCATATTACTCGTTCCACTCTGGCCAAAAAGTGTAAAGTCATGTTCAAAACTAGCTGATCATATTATATTATCAAAATTGCCATCCGTGGGCCTACAGATGGCGCTGTTTAGAACTCATATAAATCTGCGCTTACGTCAACTTGTAACGGCGGCACTCTGAGTGCCTAGAGCGAGATTTTCACTGCCGCCGTCACAAGTCACCGCGTCAAAGTTAACGCAGATTTGTATGGGATCGGAGCAGCGCCTCTGTCGGCCTAAAGATGACACTATTGTGAGCCCATACAAATCTGCGTTTACGTCGACGCGGTGACTTGTGGCGGCGATTTTAAGAAAACTCGCACTAGGCCCTCTGGCCTCTTAACGCAGAGTCCTTTAATAAGAGTAGCTTTCCAAAGTTTGAGATAAAGTATGTTACTCAGGTAACATAGTGCCTAGTTCGCCAGTGGAGGTCCAGCCAGCAGACACGGCGGTCAAGAAGCTACAGGCATTCTTCGCGCAAGGCGAGCCCATCAGGAAGGAAGCTATTGTCAGGTAAATTTGGACCTTATTTACTGTAATACTAATGCTATTTTACAAACTCGCTTTCATATATCTGGCTTGAATTAGGCTGTATACACAATAAATCAAAATTATTGATTAGCCTATAAAATTAATGTAATCCAGTTTGATGGGAACTGGCGACTACGATATGTACTAATAAATAAAACTGAAAAGTTTGTTTGTTTGAACGCGCTAATCTCAGGAGCTAATGATCCGATTTGAAAAAATATTTCAGGCTTAGAATACTCATTTATCGAAGAATGCTGTAAGCTGTATTTATATATCATCACAATAAGACCAATCGTAGGATAAAGTTATCGTTAGCCCAAAGGAGCTTATTCCATGCGGACGAAGTCGCGGGCAGAAGATAGTATAGTATATGAAAGGAGTACTTGTACCACTAACACAGCTCAACAAAAACTTATTGCAGGATAGGGGCATAACGTATAGCATAGTAGCATATGACCCCACTTTGAATGGGGATTTCTCTTAATTTCTTCAAATACAACCTATGAACGCTACCAACACCAATTGCCTACTTTATATATAACTAGCGGACGACGCGCGGTTTCACCTGTTCCCAAGGGAGTACGGATATAAAATATAGCCTATATAAGTCAGTGATAACGTAGCATTCAATTGGTGTAAAATTTTTTACAATCTGACCGGAACATTTTGAGTCAATTCGTTACAAACATACTTACATACAAATATGTCCTCTTCATAATATTATTATAGAAGTATAGATGTAGATTAAGTACCCTTCTTCACTTATAACATCTAAGATAATAATAATAATCATGTGTTTAATGATTATTCTCTAAATAAGACCAAAGTAACTAAAGCATGGCAGAAACGGGCTGTGTTTATGTCCCGTTTGTGCCAAGCCAAAATGTTATCTAAAGAAAATAATTATAAAAATATAATATTGTACCTATAGGTTCGTGTTGGACGGCCTAGAATTGAATCTGTTCTCGGACATGGACGAAGTACTCAGTTCGCCCGTCCGCGACCTCAACCACGGATTGGCTAGGCTGACTGCAGGTGGGTTGCTAATTTGACTATATTATACCGACACGTGATATTTTTACGGCTAGGCATGTTATTTTGTAAGAAATCCATTGTTTGGAGTACGCCTGCTACGGTAAAAAATGTATTTGCAGCTTTAAGGTTAAAGAAATCATTGGGAGGAACTTATTTAACTATGTTTGCGAATAAATTAAAAAAAGTAAGTATAATAACTGAGACGGCGATGAACTCACCATCATCACGTGAAGAAAGGGTGCTGTAACATGTACTTACCCCTTTCAGATACCCTTCCGAGATGGTGTGAGGCTTTTTTTTTAATGTCATAATGTTAGTCTTTCTCATAAGTAACAGTTGATTCAATGGTACCAAAATAAAATGTCAAAACTTAAAATTTCTTAATACAGCTTACAAACGATCATAGTTGCCGTTCCTGGGGGCCTACTCGCTTTCTCCGAAAAACGAAGCTTCGGCCGAAAGTTCGCAAAGTTCCTAACACGGTTTTTATTCGTTCTAAAATTACGTCCGAACGTGGTCCGCTAGAAAATTATTTGATGTTTATATTTACTAAATCAACTTTATTTAAATTATTAGACGAAGAAAAATTTGAGTATGATAAAAACAAAGTGATAATGAAACTACGTTTAATTTTCGTTCGTTCACGAAGTTTCTGTTTCGGAGAAAGGAGTAGATCCCCAGACACCTCAATTGACTCGCTCCTGGTCATTACGTCGTAGTGATTCAGCTTTCCAAGAAGATCTTTGACCACATGAAGAACTCAAATATTCGATATTTCATAATTGTGTTTGTTCAGGTGAGGTGAGCTTGCAGTTGGAGTATAGTTCGGATGGCAGCGCTGATCTGAAGGCCAGCTTACAGAGCCTCTTGCTGGAAGACATCAGGCCAGACCCTGGAGTTGTCATCAAGAGGTATTGTATATCATTGATATTAAATCATAGATAAGTTATGTGGACACAAAACGATCGAAAAAAGTTCCATACGCAGTGTTTGTCACGTGTCAAATAGTTTTTTAAGTATAAAAAACATGCGTGACTAAAATCTACCTTTTTTGAAGTCGTTTATACTTAAGTTAGAATTATGACATCTTGAACGCCATAAAAATAACACATTCCTGAGAAAAGGTCTTTTCAAACGGGCGAACGATAAAGAATGCCAAATTGTTGAATTTTAGAGAGTTCTTCAACCTTCTGAACTCGGCACTCGGCTGGTGATCTATAATTCGAAGTCTGGGAAGTGCCTACAATCGGGCTGAGATTAATACTCCTTTTCTACCCGAACCAACTCATAATCCTATTGATATTTGGTGTTCCCAGGATCTTCCAGTCCCAAGGGGGTAGTACGGACGCGTCGGAAGGAGGCTGTATCTCAGTACGCAGGCCTCCGCTGATCGACGCCAGTCTGCGCGTGACGGCGGCGAAGGCTCGCCAGCTGGACGTGAGGGTCGACCGCACCAGGTTTAATCTGGCGCTGCCCTTCCTGCTGCAACTGGCTAGGACTCTGCTGGATGCTATGCCTGGTAAAACTTAATCTATACTAATATTATAAAGAGGAAACATTTGTATGTAAGTATGTTTGTAAGAAATTGGCTCAAAAAGTACTGGACCGATTTTAAAAATGGTTTCGCCATTTGAATGCTACATTATCACTGATTAGCCGGCAAATCTTTCCCATGGGGAAGACCTTGTAGTTCTTTGGTTTCGGATATGCTTTACCCAGTAGGTCCATTCGCCATCTGGCCAGTGCGTCGCAAGTGCGTATTAGGTGACTCGGCTTCTGATTGACAGTACCTACATACCACGTCGTCGGATAAGTTCATCTTATGAAGATGTTCTATTGTCTGACCTTCTATTGAATGACCTGTTAGTGCTTTCGTGAGTTGCCTAAGCGGACATCTATCAAATATAATCTGCTTTGGTTCTCGCCCCAAATGCCTATGACGCTGATCTTCTGATAGAAGGTAGGAATTATTTGAAGATATAGGTGCTCATTTACTCCAATGATGAGAGATAAAGGGGCCTTGTCCACTAAGCTAGTCTTATAAAACAAGCTGGTCGTGAGTTTAATAGGTTTATGGTTGTTTTAGGTGAAAAAGCAATGGAGGGTGGGGTGGTGAACCGTGGGTACGTAGGGGATGGCCCAGGCCGGCCTCCCGCGCGCCAGCCCAGCTGCAGCGACTCCACCAGCGGATACTACTCTTGTGGTCACTATACACACTTATTATACCTTCACATCTAACAACCGAGTGCCTAATGCGAGTTTCCTTGAAATCGAGGATCGGAACAGCGCCTCTGTCGGCCTAAAGATGACACTATTGTGAGCCCATACAAATCTGCGTTTACGTCGATGCGGTGACTTGTGACGGCGGCTGTGAAAAACTAGCACTAGGCACTCAGGCCTACACAAAGTAACATTCTCTCGCTTGCGCTACTAGAAACAATACAAAATGTATGGACATGACATAAATTTGACATGTGACATATGTCATTCCTGTACATTTTTTATATCGCTTCTATTAGCGAGCCGCGACAATAATTTTACTTTGTCTACAGGCCCTGGGGCCTTACCATGAGCTCTTATTGCCATGATAGTTTCACTCATTTTTGAGATTTATGTGACGTGCATACATCTGTCACTGTCGCACAACTGAATTAACATTGCAATAAGAGCTCATGGTTGGGCCCCTGGTCTAGTGGGGTTCGATCCATGGCTCACACATAGAGGTATTGGGTTATTCTTCCTGTAATTTCCCAGTACTACGGGAAAGTACTTACTACTCCGGGCTGGGGAGTCTGGATTAGTGCCACGTTGATGGCTCCCTATAACATTGGACTTAAACATAACTGGCGAAATGTGTCTGTTACTAAAATACACCTGTGCATACCCCTTCGGGACTAACAGACGTGAACACAGTAATATGTATGAATTATTGTATTTTCCTTCAAGCTAATTCTACGATAAGGTAGACAGAGGAACAAACAGACAGACAGAGAAAATTTTTATAACTTATTTTTTTAATGTCAGTAGCGTGTATACTTTCAGATGTGTATGATTCAAACTGTTATTTTGGATTTACAAACAGACACTTCTATTTTATTTATCTGTATAGATGTATAGATTGGACAGCGTCTCCTAGCGGTAAAATATCTGATACAAATATTGTGAGTGACGCTAGCGAGTATAGAATACGAAAACGGTAACAACTGGGTACTGTTATTCACCGTTTCATTAACGTGATAAATGTGTTCGCGCCGTCACAGAAGGGTCCCTGAAGGGGTAAGCAGAGGTGTTAACAATACCCTCTTTTTAACACCAGACTTAACTATTTCTCACAATGTTATCATTAAAGTCTTGGTGTGACATCAATGACAGCACTAACTACAGTTACCAAATTTTTTTCCTCACCTCGTAGCATCCCTAAGCGAGGACTCGCCAGGGTTGTCAGTGTCGGTGCAGTTCCGTCAGCCGGAAGTGATGGTGTTCACGGACCTCACCAAGAGCGAGGGTCACGCCCTGCTCCTCCGCACCGAGCTCATTGTGGACTACTCCTGCCATTCCAGTACTGAGAGTCTCGTCGTGTCTTTAGCTGGCTTGCAGGTATACCTCAATGATGAGCTGCCAAGTTATTCACTAAGGTTTTTCAGTGTCGACGAGCTTTAGTTCCATAGGAAATTGATACATAATACATAGAGGATAAGGTTCAATTTCGTATCTTTAAAACGGACACTCGACGATTAGTGCGACGCTGAGAATCCTTAGTGAATAACGCGTCTGGAGTGTGAATCATTTGACAACTACAAACGTAGCCTATTATGAAAGTTTAAGCCCTCTAAAAAGGGTTCTCGAAGGGGTAGAAAATGTGATTTCATCGTGACAGATGGTTAGTCCATCGCTGTTTCAGACACCATACATATGTCGCTGTAGGATTCCTCTTGATGTTGCTTTACTTCAGTTTTAAACAAGTACAGACCGCTGAGCCCTGAATTTGCGTCCGATGCGTACACAAGGTGAAAGTGACCAATGAGCTACTATGGCACTCAACTGAACGAACAGAACCGTCATAATTGCTTCCACATCATCATCTCCCTGGCCTTATCTTATACATTGTTGGGGTCGGCACTTGATTCAACCCGATGTGGCTGATCACCTGATTTTTATATGAAGCGACTGCCTTCTGACCTTCGTAAACTCTTTAACGAGGTAAATCTGTGTCTGGGCTAATCCAGTTGTCAGACTCTCTTGACTTTTTGATTGCCAAGGATGTTAAATTGGCAACCGGGACCGATGGCTTAACGTGCTCTCCAAGGCACGGAGGGAACTCGGGCGGTAACCCATCCAATTACTAGCGATCTAATGATATGCGCAATAGGAACTGTGCCACGAGCTCCTTACATAAATACTTCTACATATTAAATACTTAGCGTTTTTACATATTTTTTTTTCGTTTAAGATTGATAATTGCATACATCTCTGTACTGCGTAAGGTGTAATCGCATACATAACAATAATTATAATAATAAGTGTGTGAAAACCCCACTAGATAATGTCGAAGCTGCAATCCAACCTGAAAAAGCTCCCCCCGCAAGTGGTACTGGTGCCGTGCGACGTGGAGCTGTGTAAGTCGTTCCGCTCCCTGGAGGAGGGCGTCCAAGTCCGGCTGGTGGTGTCCGAGCTGGAGCTGCACCTCGCTGCCACCACCGTGCACACTATCATGGGTAACTTAAATAACTACATACTATTGGTACCAAATACTGGGCCCCGGCTTCAAAGCAGACACGGGTTCATCCAAAAGATATTCTCGCGAAAGTCCATGGGTGGCCCATATATGTGGATAGAGGTCTTATGTGAGAATGATTGGCAACGTGTGATCGGAATGAATTGAAGAAGAAGTAAGATGTGACGGATAACAGAACGATGGTGGAAGACGTGAAAGACGGACGAATAAAGACGTGAAGATTATTTATTAGTTCCATTCAAACATTCGTAGTTATATTTTATTCAATCTCACATATATATGCCATCCCAGAAGTGTCCCCGAAGGGGTAAGTTTTAACTACGACACCCATATTTCACCGAATTTGATTAAGTGGCAACGTCACAGAAGGTGAGTCAATCGCCGTCTCAGGCACTATAGATTCCTCTTTGAAATACTTCTCAGACATATGCAGGTTTCCCAATGTTTTCCTACACCGTCAAGCATGTGGCGTGAAATCACTGCATATAAGTTTTTAGAAAAACTCATTGGTACAGGCCCCGCTGGGTTTCGAACTTGCGTTCCTTGCGTAGCAGGCAACTGCTCAAACCCCACGGCCAACATGGCATTTTTTATGGGACCAAACTCCATGTACAAATTCAAAATTCTTACTATTAAACAGTTCATGTAAAGAGCCTTTAAAGCACGGACTTACAGTAAAATGTAGTGTTTGCAATGACCAAATATTTTCAGACATAATAGAAGAAATAACAACGGAGCTAACAATACCTGACGACAAGGAAGTGTTCAACTTCATGACGTACACTCCCAAGCCGGATCGTCAGGAAGAAGACCTGTGGTCCCCGAAGAAGATCACTCCTTACCTGACCACTACTGAGGACTACATACAGAACGAGGGAGGGACCAGACCTCCTGAGACCTTCGTCGTACTGGTGCCTGTCGTCCGACTGGTGTGGGAGGTCGAGCAGAGTGTCCGAGTGCCTATTATTATGGTCAAGGTACTTTTCATTACCTCCTTGTAAGCTTTATCGTCTAATGCATAGAAGATTAAAACGTAAGTCACATTTCCAAAGGTATATTAGGTAGGTCCATCGCTGGTTCAGACATATGCAGACATGTTTTCATTCACTGCTCTGTCACTGTGACTATCGCCGTCTCAGGTACTATGAATTACTTCTCAGCCATATGCAGGTTTCCTCGCGATGTTTTCCTTTACCGTAAAACACATGTTGTGAAATCACTGCACGGTTTTAGAAAAACTCATTCTGGTGTGCAAATTTTTTTTTTGACTAAACTCTGATTTAAATATTGTCACAGAAAGGGAGCTACTTTTAAACTAAGGACTAGCTCAGTCTGTGTTCTGTAATAAGGGGATATTTGTATAATATCAGCTAAGCGCAGAGCTGTCCCTCCATGAGTGGTCGAGTCGGCTCCACGGCCACGGAGTGGCGACGCTGCAGGCATCATGCTACAACGAGCGGCTGGAGCTCTGGGAACCCCTCATTGAACCTATAGTGCAGGATGAAAACGTATACAAGCCATGGGAAATTACTCTTACACTGTTTCAGGTGACTATTGCCTATATTGTTTACTTATACATAACCGTGAAGCATGAATCTGGAATATAACTTTATATATCAGGGGGAAATGAAAACAAATGCATGTATAATCCTGTATAATGTATGTCATTCTGACGATTACAGATTTGTTAAAAGTCTAATCGAATAAAATTATTTTTAAGTTTGAATTTGAAATGAATTAATGGTAAGAAAAGAGCTCTTTACAACCAAGCTTTTGTATTAGTTTTCGTGTTCTCCTCAGCAAGCCTTTTCATTTGATACTCAGTGGTATTATAGAAAAAGTATCAAGTCCGCCATCTTGGATGTTCCGCCATATTGAAATTAGAATGACGTCACGTAGCTAAGCATATTTATCCAAATTAAGCGGATACAGCTCCTAAGATATGTAAGAGTTGAGCTCCTGGGTGGGCTTATAGCAAAAAAACCTTGAATTAAATTTAAAACATTATATGCCGAGAAAAAATATTCAGTTTCATTTCCAGGCAGTGTCGGTCAGTATTGACCGCGTTGGCAGAGAACGTCAACTTCTTGTAATAATATTAAAAAATCGTAACCACAACCGCTAATAATGTATAACAACTCTCCTCGACAGTCCAAATCGTACCCGATGTCCACCCAACTGCACCCCACCAATCACAACGAAGCCGAGGATACCAGGACTGACTCCAACAAGGCGAAGAAACGGAACGAGTTCGAATCTGAGACCTCCGCCGATGAATACGATACTGACACTGAAATGACATTCATTAGGTACAGTACTTCATTAAGTACAGGTATAATGTCTCTCATCATCATGAATTTAAGAGTAATGAGACTCTTGTCGGTGTAACCGATGCAACTCTTTCCACTTGTCTCTGTCCAGTGCCAGCTCTTTGACCTCCTTATACGACATGACAGACACGTTTTCTTTAACTTGTCCCATGTGTGTTAATCTTGGTCTTCCTCTTCCTCTCCTCCCTTCTACCTTTCCTTCTACTATGTTTTTAAAGAAGCTGTCATGTCGCATGAGATGGCCAAGCATCATAATGTCTCTATTTTACCTTAATTCTTACGAACTAAACGAACCCACGGAAGGGCAGGTAAAATTGATTTTTAATATATATTTTTTTATTTACATCGCGCCCATATAACTATAGGGACTCAACTCCAAATTTTGCAAAAGTTAGTTCAGATCATAGACAGGCCTAAAAATGTTCTACCCGAAGCTCTTAAAAATCATGAAATGTGTCATATGTTGGGTTGTTCATATAAGACTAAATGATGAGTGTTACCAACCTAAGTGAGTGTTGTAAATAAACCTTATTTTTATGATTTATGAGTGCACCAGTAACTCAGTTATTGTTAACAAATGTATGAGGAAACGATGGATCGGATAGAGTCACAAACTTTTCGAATAATTAATGACATATCAAGGGAACATTGTCTACCAATTTTCTATTCGTCACGTGACAGGCACGTGATTTATGTCATTCCCGAACATTTTTGTATCGTTTCTACAAACGCGCGAGGATAATGTTACTAAGCCTACAGGGTCATCGTAATGTCTTTCGTAAATAAATAATAAAATATTTCCCAATATCCCAAGGAACCCGAACGGCAGAGACAAGTACAGCATGGATCTGAACGGCGGGAACATGTCGTTCCTGGGAGCTATGGAGCTGGACGACTCCGACTCCGAGAACGAGAGCGGACTCATGGACAAGCTGGCCAATGCTATCTGCCATCTCTTTACTGAGTAAGTGGTCGTGTGTCTACATATACGTTTTATGTATATCCGGTGAAGCAGTGTAGGTAACCCCTACCAACTGCCAGAGACAATATCCAAAAAAAAACCAGCTTTATTAAAATTAGCAAATGATGAAGGAACCAACAAAGAAAACAAAGGTTTTTAAATTTTATAAAAATATCTTTGAAGACAGTCACATTGTGGACGAAAAGCTATTTTCCGATCGCGGTTACATTTATCAGGATTATAAATGTAACCGCGATCGGATTTTATTGAGCCAATCGACGTAACCGTTAAAATTCAAAAAAATATATATATTTTTGTGGAAGAATTTGGTGGCAAACAAAAGCATGTACGAATTTAGAGTAAACTTAAAAACGGAAAATTATAATAACGCTTAAATTTGATTGAATTAGTTTTAATACCATTACAGTATTAAATCGCGTTAATAATTCAGTTTGAAAAACCCTGATTAGTCTATGATATGTATGAACATTATTGACTTTTAACTTTTTTATTTATAAGTGATTCGAGTGAAGATCAAAGTAACGAGGAGGATTCGTCAGCGCACGAGCAGAGCGACGTGGAACCAGTGAGCGACCACGAGGACAAGGCTGTCACCTTCGACGATGCCGAGCGACAAGTCAAAAAGGATGGCGAACACAAGACTGTCACTTTACAGGTGGGGCATTTGATAGTAAAAACTTAGAATTATTCACTTCGGATTACGATTTCTAATACGTTTTTGTAACGTTGACTTTTCCCTGCTATCTATAGCTTTATACATTGGAGATCAACTCCTACTACTGTAAAAACTAAAGCTTAGAAGAGCGTTTAAAAAGTCTAAATAATTTTATAAGGTTTTTTCTTGATGTCTCTCGCAGATTAATTCTGTTTGGCGAGACTAAAACACAGCTAAGCCGGGGTCCAAGCTCCACTATGGAGCGCCCTTCCAAAGTGGGGCTCGGACCTCGGCTTAGGGTGTCGCTTAAAACTTTTTCCCAGGGAGCTGGGCTGGTCTTGTTATATTATTTATGGTTTGGGGGAGGGGGGTTTGAATCTACTTGCTCAACGCGGGCTGGGTACATTTAAGGATCTGGAGGGTTTTTTTTTAAGAAAATGGCGACTTCTATTTGGGCTTACAAAGCGAGGGGTACACGGGGTAATGTAGCCATTTCAAAAGACCTTTATTAAAAGACCATGACAAGACTACAACAAGTTTACACAGGATTATAAATTAGCGTGGTTGGTTATACCGATTTATCGTCGTGTAGGAGCCGGATCGTTCGGAGAGCGTGGAGTCAGGGGCGGAGTGGCAGGCCCGCTGGAGCACGGTGGCGCTGGTGCGCGCGGCGGGCCCGCTGCGGCTCGTGGCGGGCGCCGCCGCCGCCGCCGGCCTGCGCGCGCTGGCCGCCGCCTGCCACGACCGCGCCGCCGCCGTGCGGGCCCTCGTCGCCGACGACCAGGGCTTGCACCTCGTCAATGATATCGGTGACTTATCTTATCTTGTTGTGCCATTATTGGGTCCGGTTGCCCGGAAGCACGTCGACCCTTGGGATCTTTTGTGCCGCCCTTGCCCTTATGCTCTACGTACCCGACTCCTCAAATACTCCCCGAACGAGCCGGCAGATCTTGCCCATGGGAAAGAGCTTAGGTCGGTAGGCTATCGGTGACTTACTCGTTATTTTGGAGGAACAGGGTGCCGCGGTGGCCTTAGGGTTGGACCAGTCGAGTGCTACGCGAGCGACGCTAGTTCGAATCCCAACGGAGTCTGTGCCGATGAGTTTTTCTAGAAACTTATGTCCAGTGATTTCACACCACGCGCTTTACGATGAAGGAAAACATAGTGAGGAAACCCGCATATGTCTGAGAAGTAATTCAAAGACATATGTATAGTGCCTGTGAAAGCGATACACTCACCATATATCACGTTGACATTTAATCATCTACGGTGAAATGTGGGTGTTGTTATTACAACACCTCTGCCTACCCCTTCGGGGAATACATGCGTGAGCATATGTATGTATGTATGAGCAAAGTGCCTTGTGCAAGTTTTCTTAAAATCGCCGTCACAAGTCATCGCGTCGACGTAAACGCAGATTTGTATGGGCTCACAATAGATAAAGAAAAAACAGTTATCTTCCAGAAGTTGCAGAATTTTAGATCAAATCTACATATTAAATCAAAAATTAATTCGTAATTTTTAAACACAGGTCCTGGCTCGACGGTGCATCTGAAAACTCGTTCGGAAACTGACCTGGCAGGCAACGACAGGGTGATAGCTATAGCCGATTACGATGTCGACACTAGCCGACCTAGTACACCGGGTAAGGAATTCAGTGACTTCTTTATAATAAGGGGTACTTAGTACCTGGAATACTATGAATACTTACTACCTGGATGACCAAGCTTTGTTCGGAATTTTCTTATCTCTACAAAAAACTTGACTATTATTAAAAAAAAGTTCCAAACGACGATAAATGCAAAAAATGCGTAACATCATCCTCACGCTTCGCTAGTAGAAGCGATACAAAATGTACGGGAGTGACATATGTCACATGACTGATTTATATCATTTACATACATGTTGTATCGTTTCTACTAGCGAAGCGTGAGGATAATGTTACTTTGTCAACAGGCCTACAGTCAGACTCGGTACCATTGACTGCGATTGAAAATAATCGGAAGTTCGAATAATCGAAATAATTGCGATTAACCTCTCGCCATCGCGCATTGCTAGAAAACACAGATAAAATAACGTTTTCTAAAAACGAAACCTAGCTAGATTGATACATCGCCCCCTAAACATGCATACTACATATTCATGAAAATTGAGCCGTTTCCGAGGTTTATACTATACACAAGAATATAATAAAATGATGCAATTGTAGGTTGTGACATTTCAACCGGTGACTTGTTGGACGACACCCCTCAGGCTAAGCCTGACACTGATGACAACGATGAGTGGGACTGGTGAGTGCGATATATCATTTTACATCATTTAGCGCCGTCTCTCAGACAAAATAAAAAAAGTCCCGTAAAATCACACTAGATGCTTTAGAGATTAGCCGCCGCAGACAGAATTTACTATTTGTAAAATTTGCTAACTGCCAGGGAACGTCCTGTTAAAATCGGTCCAGCCGTTTCGGAGATTAGCCGGAACAAACTGACAGACAGACAGACAGAGAATTTAAAAAAAATGTTTTATATGTAGACAGTATTTGTTTATAGACAGACAGACGGACAGACAGACAGAAAAAAAAATTATAACTTGGTTTTTTTGTGTCAGTACCGTAAATACTTTCATATGCATTCAGTGAAAAGCTGTTATTTTGGAATTAGAAACAGACACTCCAATTTTATTTATCTGTATAGATATAGATACGGATAGACAGTAGGTTGAGTGAATGTTATTTTACGGTGATATGTGTAGTTTCGAGGGTGGGTTCCCCCCGGGCCCCGCGGCTGCGGGCGCGGGCCCCCGCTGGTCCCCCGCGGCCCCGCCGGGCCCCGCGCCGCTGCGGGACCAGCTCACACACCTCAGCCTGGACGTGCGGCTGCATGACCTGGAACAACTCACTGTGAGAGACACACCCTAAAAAATATCTAAATGAGATATGTTCCCGCCATCCCCCAGAAGGGCTTTAGAAAGAATAAGCAGAGTTGTAATAACAACAACCACATTTCACCGAAGATGATTAAGTGCCAACGTGACAGATGGTGAGTCTATCGCCGTCTCAGGCACTATACATACGTCTTTGAATTACTTCTCGGACGTATGCAGGTTTCCGCACGATGTTTTCCTTCACAGTAATACTTGTGGTATGCTTGGATCCGCAAGTGATTACTTAAATCATTAAAAACTAGACTTCCCACAAAACAGCAATATGTTCACGCCTTCCCAAAAGTGTCCCGTAGGGGTGTGCAATGGGTGTCAGTACTTAATTTTCATTATCTTGAATTTCTTCTTCAGACATAGTTTGATTAAGCGATACTTAAAACTATGTTTGATTTTCGTTCGTTTGCCAGATTTCGTTTTGGAAGAAAGAGAGTAGACCGCCTGGTTTTCTCATCCTTTTCTTTTACCAATGGGAGTGGACTATGTTCAGCAGTGATTGATATTATAGATCCTGTGTCCCCAACGGTCGGTGTCCAAGCTGCACGTGCTACATCCCAGCAAGAACTCGACGCGGTACTACATCGTGGTAGACAGGACTTCAAAATACAATTACAAGAAAATTGTCGTCCGATCACCGTTACAGGTCAGTTATAAGGATTTATTTCTCCATCGTTTGTGTTTTTCACAAACTTTATACCATTTTTCTTTTTGATTTTTGTTTTTTCGGAAACAAACAGCAATATAGCATAGAATTACCCAGGACAGTTTTTTTGTTACAGTTTTTCAGGAAAGTTTGTGATAAGACAAGTATATACTTACAAACAAGTATATACTTGTGATACAACGTTAAATAGCTGATACAAATGTACTAGGTACCTACTGTCTAATAATATATTTATTTAAATATCAAAGTTTTAACAATTTTCCTAGTGTTTTTATGTTTTGTTCGGTGAGAATGGGACAAAAATTAAAATAAGACAATGATCTACTTTCACACCAACTTCTGAGTGATACTAATCCATTCCAAAAAAATAATTTTGTCGGGCACAAAGTTCATAACAATTTATTCAACATATAGGACACTTGGAACACTCATTAAACGTAATTTTTCTTACGCTAACTTAGGTTAACTAACCACCTTTTCAAAATGAAAGCCAGTATTGTTATAAGCAGAACATAATTCGTAGATCCGCAACGAAACCTCGTACGCCCTGGAGTTGTTCTACAAGAAGACGGACCTCCAAGCGGTAGGCCAGGAGCTGGTGGGCTCCC
Organism: Watsonalla cultraria; assembly: GCA_964035505.1. NCBI lineage: Eukaryota > Metazoa > Arthropoda > Insecta > Lepidoptera > Drepanidae > Watsonalla > Watsonalla cultraria. The sequence goes on from OZ037721.1 coordinate 751,304, forward strand.
AGATCAACCCGTTCGACGACAAGATGCGGGTCGCGGTCATCGCTCCCCAGGACACCTACAACGTGCCGTTGTACATTGCTTACCATTGCAAGCTGTTCCTGCTGCCTAGTAACTTTGAGTGAGTAGCAGTCTAATAACGACGCCAAATATTTAAAATGAGAGCGTCTGCTATATTTGAGGGTGAGGTACTTCTGAAGTTTTTAAAATTTACTGATAAAACTTTATACATTTGTGGTTTTGAAGTATTGAATTAAGTCGGCATAACACGTAGATACGTATTTACGAGTTTTACCGACTAAGCACTCCAGTATGCCTAGACAAAGTAACATTATCTCACGCGTCGATAAAAAATTTACGGGAATGACATATGTCACCAGGGCGTATGTTACGTGACTGATTTATGACATAAATCAGTCACGTAACATAGGCCCCTTGTATTTTGTATCGTTTCTACTAGCGATGTGTGAGGATAATGTTACTTTGTCTACAGGTCCAGGCAGTATAACCCGTCCGCTGCCTCCTTGGTGGTTGGTGTATCCATAACGGATTCTCCAGTTAATATAAAAAAAAACCTTAAATTAAATCAATATATGAATATCCGCCAGTAACTTATCACCTTCTAGGAGCTACCAGACCGCTACCCAAGGTATCTGGTGGATGGAGCTGGCTAAGGACTTGGGTACGGCCAAGGACGTGATCTGCCCGGCTAAGGCAGAGGATGATAAAAGGATATTCGCCATGAGGATACTCGCCGTCGAAGGTACGTTCTTGATACTATACCTCTTACTGTGGTAAATTCCTCGACATTCATAAGTGCCTTACCAGGGCCTAAACTGAATAAATCATTTTCATTTTCATTTTCATTTACGATCACGTAATATGTAAAATAGTTGATATTATTCCAAACTCTTCAGGATATTAAAATTCAAATTATTACAAAAGGGCACTTGGAAAATTCAGTTGAAACAACATTTTAGTACCTACTAGAAATAACATAATATGTTGAAAAATACCATATTTTTTTTTTTTTTTTTTTATTTTTTTTTTTACATGGGGAATCCATTTCGGATACGCACTCGCTGCGGGGGCAGCGAATGGTTATGCCGGGCTCTCACCGGCTAAACCCCATGGTGTTTCTCCAACTCGCTTATTGGGGGGGACACGTGATACGTTTTCACATGCTTTGCCGTGAACCCCCCCTGCGACCAGCCGCCCGAGGGCAGCCCCTCCTGAAGGGGAGAGATTACCTCCCCCCTTGGCCTAAAGGCCGACTCCGAGCAAGGCAGGCCGAAACACATAAGGCCAGCCTTGACACACGACCTCCATGAGTGCAATGGCAGCCAACTCCCCCGAGCCAGCTGCCTGGAGGCCCCCTTACGGCAGTCTGGTGACCACCTTTGGCCGCAGGATAGGGAAGGGACAAACGCCCCCGCTCCCCTAGGCTGCAGCCCCTCCTTCACCGCACTAACTGTGCGGCCGGACACGCGGCACACCACATCCACCGCGTCTCCATATACAAGCCATGGGGGAAGGGAGGGGCAAATGACCCCACTCCCTTCGCCCCGCAGCCCCACCATTACCACAACAGCGGTGTGGCCCCGCCGGGTCGCGGCGGATAGGGAGAGTGGCGCATCGCCATACCAACACGCCTCTCCCGCCGCGATCCTCGGCTGCGGTGGGTAGGGAGAGCAAGAGCGGTGTTCCTACACTCCACCCGACCACTACCCCTCGCAGCCCCGCCCGCGCGTCACCGACCCTTCCATTCGGTCGGTGACGCTGTCGCTTACGCGACCCTCCACCAGGGCCGGCCTGCACCAGTGGTCCAGACCACCCTGCACGACGCCGCCACTTCCCAGACGACGCCGCCGTCGCACCCTAGGTGAATCTGCCGGGCTGCAAATCACGCTAGGGGCGACCCCCACAAGCCAGCTTGCACCAAAGTGCCCGAGCCGCCTGCACGTCGCCCGCCACTTCCCAGACTACGACGTCGTCGCTCAAAGGGGCCTGCCGATGACTCAAAGCAGGCACCACTGACAGGAGCGACCCTCCTGGGGCAGCCCGCACTAAAGTGTCGGGGCCGCCGGGTTCCTCTTAGCTTCATCGTGTGGTGCCGCCACGACTACTAGAGCCCCCCCACCACGGCAAGGTGGGAACCCCCGGGGGGGATGTTGAAAAATACCATAATTTAACCACCGTTTCCAAATTAAAGCCGTGACGGACTGTTTACCATACAATCTTATTTTCGAAGTATGATTTTATATAAAAACTGAGGAGCTCGTGGCACAGTTGCTATTGCGCATATCATTCGATCAGCGAAGTTAAGCAACCATACGCCTAGCCAGTAGTTGGATGGGTGACCGGCCGAGTTCCCTTCGTGCCTCGGAGAGCACGTTAAGCTGTCGGTCCCGGTTGCCAATTTAACATCTTTGGCAATCGTTACAGGTCAGTCGGAGGCCTAAAAAGAATCTGACAACTGGTTTAACCCAAATCACAGATTTACTAAACGGGGTTGCGAAGGTCAGATGGCAGTCGCTTCGTATAAAAATCAGGTGATCAGCCACATCGGGTTGAATCAAGTGCCGACCCCAACAATTTATGGGATAAGGCTAGGGAGATGATGATGATTTTATATAAAAACTAGCTTTGATCCCCTATTTTATCCCCTTGGGGGTAGAATTAATCAAAATTATTTCTTAGCGGATACCTACGTCATAACATCTACCTGCATGCCAAATTTCAGTCCGATCCGTCCAGTGGTTTGGGCTGTGCGTTGATAGATCACTATGTCTGTCAGTTGAGTTATATATATTTAGATGTTCGTGGGCATCATTGATTGCATTTTTTATTACTAGTAGTATTACATTAATTAAGCAGTTGATCCAGTGTTCCCGAATCATCCATGCTCCAATATAAAAATTTGTTATCCAGGTTGCCAATCGCACAAGGTGTCCCGCTCGATCCCCAACTACATGATAAGGATAGTGCCACCCCTAGCCATCTACAACCGGCTGCCCTACGCCACCGAGGTGTCGTGCGCTACACGAGAGTGGCGTGTGCGCGTTGAGGCTGGCGAATGTGTTCACACGTATACACTGCCGCTCACCACCGCGCATAGGATCACTATTGATATGACGTATATGGGGCTGCTGTGGACTGGCAGCTTCACATTGTCTCCAGGTATTTTTGGGTGGATCCAAGTGGCATATCGAATTATGTTTATTACTGACTACTGCCCACGACTCCGTCTGCGTAGTATTTGACTTACCTTTATATTTTGGACAATTCACACAATATCTTTATTAATTATATATAGCCTATGTGTTATTCTATATATTATTGTAAAGTTTCATTAAAATTCATTCAGTAGTTTTTGCGTGAAAGAGTAACAAACATCCATCCGTACCCATAAACTTTTGGGTTTATATTATTAGCATGATTGTATCCTCTGAATGGTGACGTAAAGATGAGATAAAGGTATCCACGGATTCATACGTGGATCCAAGTAGGCGGAGTGAATTAGACAAGTATTTGATACCGTGCCTGAGTACCGAACAAATTAGGGTGGTTAATGTACCTACAGTTCCCTTGATGGCAAAGGGGCTACTACAGGCTATAAAAGCTTTTAATACCATTACTCGCGGTTTATCTATCTTATGAGTAATGCAATCGCTGTAACAATGAAATGACGACGGAAAGAGTTCCACTAAAGCTAGCATAGATTTTTACCAAGGTATCATTTCTCTCAACCCATCACTACTCAAAGAAGTTCCCTGGAACGTTGAATGCTCTGGGTGAACATTTTCGCAATTATTGGATAGTGCGAGGGATAGAGTGAACCTAAAAAAAATAGCTCGTTTCGTACATGATCACAAAGATTTCTGTAGTTTTAAACAAAAGTTGTATTGCGAAGTTCATGTCGGTTTTTGATAAAAATCTGGCGTCTCCAACTACGTATGTGATAAGGTAAGGGCGATGAAGTGACCGATTGTGGTTTCAGACGTGACAGAGAAGTGTGTGACGATGCGCAGCGAGTGTAGCGCGGAGGGCTCCCGTAGTGCGGTGTGTGTGGCCGTCCGCCGCGGCGCGTGCGCACGGCTTTATCTACACGCCAAGCACTGGCTCATCAACAAGACTGGCCTGCCGCTGCAGATGAAGGTATCTCTTTAATCATGCCTTTTCGATGTTACCAGAAGGCCTAGTGCGAGTTTTTCACTGCAGCCGTCAAAAGTCACCGCGTCTTGTGACGGAAGAAAGCCTTTGCCCAAGTGAATCGCCTGGCAGGCATGTGTAAACTGGATGTCAAAAAAAGTTTTCGCCAGTACTTATCTATACAGATAAGTAAAATTTAAGTGTCTATTTGTAATTCCAAAATAACAATTTTAACTAAATGCATATGAAAATATGTACGGTACTGACATGGAAAAACCAATTTCAAAAATTTTTTTTTGTCGGTCTGTCTGTCTGCCTTTCTATATTCCACCTACTCTTCGAAACGGCTGGACCGATTTTAACGGGACTTTCACTGGCAGAAAGTTAATTTTACAAGGTGTAACTTAGGCTACTTTCTTTTAAAAAAAACATTAGGGTACCGCGGGTCACCCATGAAATTAACACTGCGTGGGTAAATCCGCGGGGCACAGCTAGTGTTGTATTCAAATTCAAATTCAAAAATATCTTTATTTGATTAGAATGATACGATTACACAGGATTATACATGCCACCGCCAGGTTCGGAAGGTTGCGTTTACCGAGAGGAATCTGGCAAGAAACTCAGTAATTACCCTTTTATATATGTCGTGGTATGGAGATGTTACGCGGAGGGATGAGGATAATGTTGCCAAAAAGGTTTTGTTTATGAATGTGGATGGTTACAAGGGGAAAGGAAGACCTAAGAAACGATGGATGGATTGTGTGAAAGATGATATGACTAGAATGGGAGTGAATACAGATATGACGGCCGATAGAGAGAAATGGAAGAGAAGAACACATCGCGCCGACCACAAATAGCATGGGAGAAGGGCAGGAGGATGATGATGATGATGATCAGTGGCGTGCATTGCATATAAGCAGGTAAGCAGAAGTTACAATTTGTGATCACTGAATACACTCGTGTGTGTGTGTGATTATGTTCGTATGTGTATCTTTACCGAGACGTACGTACCTACGCCGCGTCACATAGGTACATACCTAACCTGCCTACCTACCTACTTATCGTTCATGCCTAGCCCTCTGAAAATCCAATGCACGCCCCTGATGACGATGATATGTTATTATTCAGAGTCGTCAATCGGAGACTTGGTACGAGGTGTGCGAGGAGCCGGTGCTGTGGGCGGGGGGCGCGGGGGGCGCGGGGGGCGCGGGCGGCGCGGCGCGGGTGCGGTTCAGGGCGCACCGCTCGGGCTGGTCGCGCGCGCTGCGCCTGGCCGCCGCCGCGCCCGGCCTCGTCGTGTGCCCCCACCCCGAGCGCCGCACCACCTACCGCCTGCTGCTCACCGTCAGTACTATTGCATACTAGCTGTGCCCCGCGGTTTCACCTGCGTAGATTTAGTTTCTTCCTTATTGTCGCGTTACCCTAATATTTTTAATAAATAAAAGTAGCCTAAGTTACTCCTTGAAACATCAGCTACCTACCAGTGAAAGTTCCGTTAAAATCCCTCCAGCCGTTTCAGAGATTACCCGGAACAAACAGACAGACAGACAGAGAAAAAATTTAAAACTTGTATAAGCCAAATATGCATAGAATATTGTGTGGTATTTTAGTTATACGCTAGGTGGATAGATGGCGTTGACTTTGTTGACATTTATATTTAAAACACGCTATTGATAGTTGGAATATATATATGAAACGTCTGTTGTATAATAAAAAACTTTTCCTCTTTGGTATATCGTTTTTCAATACGATCCCAAGTACCTACCCGAAGACCAGAGCAGAGTTTGTTCAAGCCCTTCACAATCTTCGATAGTGACATTGTCGTGTGACCGGCAGGTGACGTTGTCGGAGCTGTGCCCGCAACTGACGAAGATAGTGACGCTGGTGCCGTACTGGGTGGTGAGCAACGAGACGGGCCGCCACGTGCGCTTCATGGAGGAGAACGAGGCTGCCGACCTGTGGGTCGACCTGCCTCCGGCGCACGTGGCGCCGCACTGGCCGCAGACCGACTCCATGGCGCTGCGCTGCAAGTACCGCGGCTCCACCCTCGCCTCGCAGCGGTTCCCCATCGCCGTCAATCACTTCACTGTGCTCCGGATGGATCGAGGGGTAAGTTCACTTTCTACACGAGCGTATGCCTGTTCCCCGAAGGTGTAGGCACAGGCGTATTCGTAGTACACACACATTTCAACAGCTATATTTAAATCGCATGTAATCCAGTAAATTGTAAGTGATTCCAGACTCCGGGCTATTCTAGAATTTAAGGACTTTGTATTCCACAGTAGCGCTTGCGACTGGGAGATGAGATTATTCGCTCCTAATATTATAAGAATAGGTAAACTAAAAAAAAAGCCAAATTTTACGTTTATAAGTTTAATAAAACACAACAATAAATTAATACAATTAACACAACATAATGAACAACAATCAAAGCTAATTTTTATCTTCATATCTATCCGTAATACCTCCTAGATCGGGAAGGTTTCTCCAAAGACAATGTGCCATCGCTGTGTAAAGTGTATGCTGTTCCTTTAGACTTGTGTGACCAGATCTTGGTGGCTTTGAGGTGAGCGTCGCTCTGCTGCCTCGCTGCGGACACAGGGGGGGCGGGCTCTAGTAGGGGGGAGGGTTGAGACTGTTGAGGCTTGGCTTCTGTTGTCACCTATGAAGATAAATTATGTTATGTGGATGCGTTATGGCGACTTACTATTGCGGTGGCCTTGGGGTTTGAACAGCCGCAAGCGACGCATGTTCGAATCCAGCGGGCCACCAATGAGTTTTAAAAAAAACTTATGTGCTGTGCACGTGCTGTGATTTCACACCACGTGCTATACGGTGAACGAAAACATCGTCAGGAAACCTGCATACGTCTGCGAAGTAATTCAAAGACATATGATAGTGTCTGAGACGGCGATGAACTGACCATCTGTCACGTTGGCACTTAATCATATTGTGTACAATGTTGCCCGCTTCACAAAATATGCCCTGTTCGCTAAAATGGCTATCATGGGAGCTGCTTATCTCAAGCTACACAATTTATTTTTCATCGACTTGTGCACTGGAACTGTGCCCATGGGCTTACTTTTTGTGATTTATATTGAAATTACTCAAAACTGTAATTTTTTTTTGATAACATTAATAGCGAGTTATGTGCCGGGTTCTTCTCAGTAAAAGCAACTTTCCGAACCCGGCGATAACATAATCATGTTTAATTAATAAATTTTAGTATAATCATGTCGTTTTGACGATTCGAAAGTACTTTGTTAATAGTCGAATCAAATAAAGATATGTTGAATTGAAATGAATTATATTATATTAGATATAGCGATTTTCAGTAAATACTTACAGTATAATGAGGTACATGGTATGATGAAAGCGTGTGTAGCTTAGAGTTGTAGTTCATGAGGGGTAGTTCACCAAAGCTCTCGACTTTGTACGACCCATCGGCTTTCACCACAGAAGGCACGTTGTTCGTGTAAGACACCTCGTAATCATCTCTAAGGTTCATTGGTCTTGGCAAAAACTCCTCGTTAGAACTATCGCTTATAGGATTAGTTCCCAACACTTCTGGGGAAAAAAATGAAACTTGACTTTGCCTCATAGATTCCTCAGTGTCTAGCGGTGCATTGGAATATGGGCTGTAATTTCCGGAGTTAGAGTATGTTTTCACTGGGTCTACGTAGTTATCGCTAGTGTAAGCGTCTGGTTTCTCCTGGTACGGCCGCATATCTGGATTAAACTCAGTCTTGTAAATTTTGCTGCTGTCACCAGGGCGGCTAAATCCATCGTAATTAGTATCTCTAGTTTTTTCTGTCCTCTCTTTCTCGCCGGCGAATTCGATGATCTTATCCAAATCTTGTTTGGATAAATATTTGACGATGTTATTAATGTCTTCGTTTCCTAAGCCTTCGGGTCTTCTACCCTTGGTTGGTCTATGACTGGGGTATTGGGGCTCGTCGTCCATCGCATAACTTGGAGGTGGAGTGTATGAGTAGCCTTTACCCGGGTAGCTGGTGGGCGGGCGGCTATAGAACCTCTGGGGCGGACCCGGGTAGCTGTACTTCCCGCGCTTAATCCTTATACTCTGCGATCCGCATCCATCGCACTGCACCGCACTAGTCCCAACCGAGCACATCACTACTAAAATCACAACTTTAAACATTTTCACGTGTTCGTTCAAAAAGGTTAAGCTGAAAACTAAGAGAAAGTATAGTTTCTCGGGTCTTATAATAGTTGGGTGGACGTGCTAATCGTGTTAGTTCGTACATCCATGTACGGCTGTGTGCCGACTGTGATGCAATCAATTGTATAATTCAGCTTTCTTACCGTTTGTTTAAGTTTCATGTTATATTATAATGGGGCGTTTGTTACCGATATTTTCGGCTTCACTTTATGAATTAAAAAACATGGTTGGTTAAATATACTCTCGCCTGTATTTCTCGAAGGGGTAGGCAGAGGTGTATTTACAGTACCTACATACACATTTGGCGAGTTATATTTAAGTCCCATGTAATAGAGGGTGATCTTATTCCCACTACCCGGGCACTACTACAGACCCTACTGGGAAATTAAAACTGGAAAACCCAATAACGTATTGCCTGATACCGGTATGGAACCCAGGCCCTTGTATTCAGCAGTTCCGCTTGCGACCACATAACCATAGAGGCAGCCTTTTGTATCTACTCGTATAAACTTAACTAGTTTTGTAGCAAGATATTGTTGTTACTTGTTGTATGATGCAGTGATGTAATACGATTTTCCGTTTGTGTGTATCTATTCAATTATTGTGTTTGACTTCGATCAGTGTTACGGAAGAAAAACCGGTATTTGGGTCACATACTTCCTAGCGTTACGAGTCACGTACCTACGTCACGAGGTATGAGCGCTGCCATTGAATGTGTAGTAATTTTATAAGTCTGTCTATGTCTGTCTGTATGGCGCGACGCGAATAAAATACATGCGCAGTTACTCCGACTATTTTCGCTGAGAGCTTATAACACGTGGCGGCATCTATATATATATAGACTAGCGGACCCGACAATCGTTATCCTGCATGCCGCATGCAGCGCCATCTGCTGGACTGTTTTGTGAATCTAAACCATCCAGGGCGCCACACAGCCGTTTAGGAGGAGTTCAGTGGCATACACACGTACAATAGAAACATATTACATTCCGTTACTGAGCCTCGTAGCGAACGCTCATCTTTAATGTAATACTTTGCACCTCGCTACTTAAATATTTTTACCAAGTGATTCCCAAACTTTCAACCGTAACAGATCAAATCGTGTAAGTGCGTGATGAATACCTTTAACTGCGGTGTCTGTAATGATAGCGTATCGGAAGGGGCCCATTGCTCATTGTGCTCTCAAGTACTGCACTTTCACTGTGCTGGAGTAACTGAGGGAGGTTTCCGGAAATTGGGAGATAGGAAGCTCACCTGGCGCTGTATGAAGTGTAAGCAAACTGGTACATCCCATGCACCACAACTACAGCCGCCTACATCTCCCAAGATACTCAACGCATCGGAATCTCTTTTATTGCAAGAGATAAGAGCGGTCTCAGACAAATTAGCCCCACTACAGTCACTGAAAGAAGATTTATCTGCACTCCGATTAGAACTTGCTGATATAAAGTCGTCTATGGCCGAAACGAATAGTACTTTGAAGGAGTTTGGCGCGAAAATCAAGACTCTAGAACAGCGTGTATCTCAAATGGAGAAAGCTCAACTACAGGTAAATTTGATACAGACACGGTTGGAGAAGCTGGAACAGGAATCTGATACAAAGGAACAGTGGGCAAGGATGAACAACATAGAAATTAAGGGTGTCACACAGTCCCATGGTGAAAATCTGTTTGAATTAATATCTCTTATTGGAACTAAAATACAGTATCCCATCTCTAAGGCACAGATCAATTTCATCACCCGTGTACCTACTCGTGACAAAGAAAATGAAAAACCCATAATTGCTTGCTTTACCAATAAATATGTCAAAGAGGACTTTGCTGAAGCAGCCAGACGCGCCTTAAAGTCGAAGACACTGCCCCTCACAAATGCACAACTGGGATTGGATGGCAATCAAAGGGTATACATAAATGAGCATCTCACTGCACAGAATAAGACCTTGTTATCAAAAGCCAAGAGGGCGGCCACGGACAAGGGTTTTCGTTACATATGGGTAAAACATGCCAAAATACACGTGAGGAAGACCGACACATCCCCAATATTTATGGTGAGAACAGAAAAAGACATCGAGAAAATAGTATAAAACGTAATAAGTCTATTATAAATCTCATCCTCTTATTCATCCTAAAGTTTGAGAGCCATTTTATGTTGTCCAGTGTTATAGTTATTGCTTTCCAACACTTGTTGTGTCGTGTCTCAAAAGAATTGCTAGTAAGATATTTGTTTACTGCTTTACTTCAACCCAATTTGTTAACTATTGCTATGAGGTTTAAGTGCACATTCCAATGCAAATCGATGTGGTCATCCTTATCTCTAATCCATTGTGTTGCGATCGTTAACAAAAGCGACCCTTTTTTTGCCTCTATTCATATGCAACTTTAAATAGTTATTAATCTACGGTGCTCATTTGAGTACAGTGTATCACAGTGCATCGAAAGTTATGCAGATTTATTTATTGACTACCTTAACTTAATATTTTATCCATCACTACTACGTATTTTTCCAAGTATGCCTTCAACACAATATTTTTCCACACCTTTTAGTTTATTTACGATATATATTCTAATAGCAGGCCGTATCAGAACTCTCGCTTAACATATATTATCAAAACGCACGAGGGCTACGTACGAAAACAAATAGCTTCTAACGTAATGTGTGTCTTAATTCATTTGATATAATCATTGTAACGGAAACATGGCTAGTAGACAGTGTTAGCAATTGTGAACTGTTTGATGGGCGTTACGTCGTATGGAGACGAGATCGTGATTATACACACACCATGCAGTCTCTGGGTGGAGGTGTTTTGGTGGCGGTGAGAAACGATTTGACCGTCTTTGAAAAGTGCGAATGGCGCAGTTCAGCTGAGGATATCTGGATTACTGTATCCTTAAAAAAATCTAAGCCATCGGTTACCTATAAAATACATATTTGTGCACTTTACCTCTGCAAAGAGAATGCAGGTAACTCTTATATAATGCAGCTTCAAAATTTCAATAATAAATTAAACGATATTATAACTGCTAATCCACTAGACAAATTTATAATATTAGGTGACTTTAATTTTAGTAGTAACGTTGACTGGCGTTGTGACAACAATAACGAATTGGTTCCTATAAATCTTTCAAACCAACACTTGATAGATTTCTTTGATACCGTTAACGCATGCAATTTGTCGCAATTTAATAGTGAAAGGAACGCAAACGGCAGACTTTTAGATTTAGTGTTTTCAAATAGTCCACTTATAATTAATGAGTGTTCTGATCCACTTGCTGTCCCAGTTGATTTACATCATAAACCATTAACGATTAATGCTGATTTTGTCCAGTTACATAAGTTACAGGATAAAATAAATAGGAAACACCTGTTCTACAAAGCAGACTACTCCGCCATTAACCTAGAACTCAGCTGTATGAACTGGTTGGAACTCCTGAATAATGAATCATTAGAACAAGCGACTACCTCATTTTACAAAATATTGTACGAAATTATTAATAAGCACGTTCCACAAAAATCCATAAGACAGACATCGCACCCTCCCTGGTATAACACTGCTTTAATTAAAATGTTGAAAGAAAAACATAAATATCATCGTAAGTATAAAAATTATGGTAACTTAGCGGACTATCAGTCATTTTCTGTGCTTCGAAATAGGGTAAACGAATTAGAAAAGAGTTGTTTTGATTCATATATGAATGTAATTGAGTCGTCTATTCAAAATAACCCTAAAACCTTCTGGTCATACATAAAAAGCAAGAAAACTAGCACTACCTTACCAAATTTTATGGAGTTTGATGATGCCTCAGCTGATACCGGCGAAGGAATCAGCAACTTATTTGCCAACTACTTTCAGTCTACCTTCCAAGACCCTATTCTTACTGAAACTGATTCACATGTTGTTGATGGTCTCTCCTCGGACATTGGCTGTGTTGGTTCGGTAGAGGTTGACCCAGATGAAGTGCTAAAATTAATGAAGTCACTGGATCTGTCTAAATCAGGAGGTCCTGACAATATACCTGCAGTATTTATTGTACGTTGTGCTGAAAGCATCGTACTGCCAATCACTTTATTGTTTAAGCGCTCATTAACCGAAGGTACCGTACCGAGTGTTTGGAAATCAGCATTCATAACACCCGTTTTTAAAAACGGTGATAAATCTAATGTGAGAAATTATCGACCAATATCAAAATTATGTCTATTTTCTAAAATACTCGAACGGATAGTTTACAGATCTGTGTATTCTGCATTAAAATCTTCTTTTGGTGATGAGCAACATGGTTTTCTAAAAAAGCGATCCACAACATCTAACCTGGTCATTTTCAATGACTTTATCACCGAGAGTATGGAACAGCATACGCAAGTAGATGTAATCTACACGGATTACAGTAAATGTTTCGATCGTATCGATCACAAAATACTGCTCCTTAAGTTATCAGCCTCTGGTATTCATGGTGACTTGTACCGATGGTTTTCCTCTTATATTGAGAATCGTTCTCAAGCAGTGGTGTTACAGGGTTATACATCAAACTGGTGTCCTGTACCATCGGGTGTACCCCAAGGATCAATCTTGGGTCCCCTTTTATTTATTATATTTATCGCCGATATCAAAAAATGTTTTAATAACTCCTCCGTGCTACTTTACGCGGATGACATGAAAATCTTTAAACCAGTGTACGGTGATCTCGATCGACAATTACTACAGGTTGACCTTGATAACTTTGTGTCGTACTGTAAGCTAAATAAGCTCGACTTAAACATCTCTAAATGTTTTCATTTGACTTTCACACGACAGATATATCCTTTTAATTCCAAATACAGTTTTGAAAATCAGTTCATCAAAAAAGTGGACTGCATAAAAGACTTAGGTGTCTATCATGACAGTAAATTAGTATATGATAAACACGTTGAGCATATAGTCAGAAAGGCATCCAAAGCCCTGGGCTTTGTTATAAGAACATCAGTTAGTTTTCGATCGCTTAAAACTGTTAAAATATTATATTGTTCGTTCGTACGTAGCCTACTAGAATATGCGTCTCAAGTGTGGAACCCTCGGTATGAAATCTACTCAGCTCGCATTGAAGGCATACAAAAGAAATTTTTACGGCATCTAGATTTTAAAGCAAAACAATGGTCAGTTGACTACAATCATCGTTGTGAAAGGTATCACTTTCTACCCCTTAAATATCGACGTCATATAAATGACATATGTTTTTTAATGAACATAGTAAACGGATCCTTAGATGCTTCATGTTTGTTATCCAAGGTAGGTCTGTGCACAAATCAATTGGGATTTAGGAGGCGACCGCTATTGCGCGAGCCTCACGTCGCTACTAATTATAGGCAGAATAGCTTCATGCTGCGAAGTGCACATAGCTTCAATAAAATTTCATCTAACTTGGATATAGACTTATTCTGTACCAGCACTGCAGTAGTTAAGCGAATCCTAAGTAGACAGTTCTTTTCGAGCGAGCCCGACAGCAAGTAAATAGTATAATATACTTTGTTATTTTAAATTCTCTGTTATTATGGTTGATACATGTTTAATTAGGTTACATTTTTGTGTGTATAGCGTAGTATTTTTTTTTTGTTGTTATGGAATTTAAAATAGGAAAATGGATATGGTGCAAAAATTACCTAGTAAAATATCGGTGGAAGCTTGTAATTAGCAATTTAAGTTATTCATATTTAATTACATACGTAAGTTATTTGTCTGTAAGCTTTCTTAAAATAAAAAAAAATAAAAAAATATATATACAACAAACAAAAAACAATCAAATTTTCATTGTTTTTTATTTGTTTGCATTGAATAGGCTCCGAAACTACTTGACCGATCTTGAAAATTCTTTCAGCAATGGATAGCTACATCATCAGCGAGAAACATAGGCTATATTTTATTCCCGTATCCCCACGGGAACGGGAACTACGCGGGAGAAACCGCGTGACGTCCGCTAGTATATATATAAAGATGTATTACATTTTTCCGTTTTGTTTCCAGTCTGCTATCTGTGTGGAGGTGACAGGGGGAACGGACCGTCCCTTCACGATCACCTTCAAGCCGTACACAGCGGGCGACGCACCGGTGCGCATCGACAATAGCTGCGAAGACCTGTTCTTGAAGCTTCATCAGGTAAATATGGGTTTTGTTGAAGGTTTAAACCTCTTTGGGGTGGTGCTTTTTAGTACTGATCTAAAGCACGAAAAATACCTACATTGATTATTTGAAATATTTTTTACTATTAGGAGGATAATCAGGTTTTTCCACATCGGATTTTGCGCTTGGCAGGCGCTTTTACTTTAAAATCTATTGAAAATATATGCGATTTTTAAATGATATATGTAGTAGCTAGTGTGTGCCTCTTAGTTTGTTTTTACTCCTGTAGTTTTTATGTAACTTATATTAGTCCAAACTTCTGGTTAAAATATGGTAAAAAAAAATGTCTGAAGACCAGTACGGCAGCAATTTATATACGAACAAATAAACAAAAATACATTTTATATATTGTTTGTTTGTTAAGTCGGTTAAAAATCTTATTAAGTCTATTAGATCTTTTATTTGATTAATTGCCAGTCCTGTCATGTATCTGAAAGTTATATATTTTAAAATGTTAATCTATACATCTATACATCTATAGATAGATATAAATAAAATTTAAGTGTCTGTTTGTAATTCCAAATTTACAGCTTTTCACTAAATGCATATGAAAGTATACACGCTACTGACACAAAAAAAACCAAGTTTAAATTTTTTTCTCTATCTGTCTGTCTGTCTGTCTGTCTGTTTGTTCGGGTAATCTCTGAAACGGCTGGACGGATATTAACGGGACTTTCACTGGTAGGTAGCTGATGTTTCAAGGAGTAACTTAGGATCTTAACTTTTTTTATAAATATTAGGGTTCCGCGACAATAAGGATGAAACTAAATCCACGCGGGTGAAACTGCGGGGCACAGCTAGTCATTATCATTATAATAAATAAAAATACTTTTATAAATTGCAGGCGGAGTCAGGTCAGGTGGCACTACTCAGCCCGTACCAGTCGATGCTATACACGTGGGACGACCCCAGCGGGGACAGGAGGCTCGTGTGGAACATATACAACAACAAGGGGAAGGGATTCACTGCTCACTTCACACAGGACGGGTGAGATGCTGTTTTATTACCCAGCCTTCTATTAATCGTGGTTTTATGTGCTTTAATAAAATAAGTGCCCCAGTTACTGATGCATCAGTCGGTGAAAGACCCGTCGAAATCGGTCCAGATTATGAAAATGATTTATACTGTTTAGGCCCTGGTAAGGCACCAATGTATGTCGAAGAATTTACCACCGGTTCGGAAGCTTAGCTTAGCTTTCTGAGAAGAACCGGCAAGAAACTCAGCTGGCATCATGTACATTTAATTACATAATAAATAATTATTCATTACAATAATATTCATATACAATTTGTCAGTGATTGCAAGTGCCACCGGGGCACATGAGGTTTGAGTTCGATCATCGGTTTGGGAATGTAATTTCCAATAGCAGCCTGGAGTCTGAATTAGTGTCCGGTTAATGGCAATACGCTCGCCTACCTTATTACATGTGACTTACTTTATACATAACTGGGAAAATATGGGTGTACTATAAGTAGTCTACAGCTCTCGGGGAATACAGTCGTGAGCACATTGAAGGGAGTATGTTTTACTTGTCCCCACATTTAAATATCAATACTATTTCCATTGCAGTTTTGGAGAAGAGAAAGTAAGCTTCCACTCAATGAAGCACCCTACCCTGGTAGCTACAAGCAGCGTCACCTCCAAGCTGTCTTCAACCCTCAAAAGACTCACCCCCAAGTCGCCCGAGCCTTGCTCCTCAAGCAGCGATGACTCTGACAACCCAGAGCTCCCCCCACACAAAACAAAGAAGATAAAGAAAGACAGAGTTATAGTCTACTGGGTTTCTTACATGGAAGGGTATCAAAGAGTGTTCGCACTCACACAAGACGAAAGAATCGCCTGCCTTTACAGAATGAAAGTCAACCCTGAGAGGAGTAATTACGAAGTGTACATGTCACTGCCCGGGGTTAGTCTGTCTGTCTGTGTCCAATCAGGGCTGGCGGTCAAAGAACTAGCTCATGTGAGCATAACAGACTCTGTACCCAGATGGGAGGTCCACGTCAACCGTAAGTGGAAACAGCTAACACCGGACCTAGCTGCCTGGATCGAAGAAAAATACCAAACGGACCACAAGAAGTGTGAACTGAAAGAATACCTCCACCTCGACTTGGAGAAGATGCAGATGACCAAGCCGTTCTTCTCGGAGCTGAGACGGAGCTACAGCCCCGGCATTTGGCTGCAGCTGAGGAAGTCTGACACTCACACCTACTGCCATTTGAAGTGTCAAAGACTGCAGATAGACAATCAGCTGAATGAGGCCGTGTTTCCCAGCGTTTTGTACCCAGCCCCGGTACCAAGTAACACTAAAAGAACGAGTGGCTTACAACCGTGTATAGAGCTGGTAGCGTTAAAGCAACACAGACCAGCGTTAAACCAAGATGTGTATAAATACGTGAAGGTCTTAGTACAAGAGTACTGTGTGAATTTAGACCGAGGGTTCGTGAACCATGTCTTCGATATCCTCAACCATTGGAAGATTGAAGAGAAGCCGGCAGTGCGTCTGAGGGCTGACTTAGCTCTAGTGCATATGCCGCTACCTATAATCGCAATGAAAAGCCAGATACCATCGCAGAAAAACGTGGTTTTTGAATACGTACATCTATCGCCAGTCAAGTTGGTGCTGAGTTTGTCCTCTAGGGGGTATTTGGGGGAGAGTAGCAACAGTCCCAGTAGGAGTATGTTCGGCAATAAGAAGGAGAACCGACCCAAGTTGTTCAATAGTGATCTGCTTGAGCACCTGTTCAACGCGTGGGGCTCATCGCTGTGTGACGTCAAGGATGTGGTTATCAGGTATAGTTCATGATTTCATATTTACAGAATTAGGGCATAATCTCCCATTAGATATTTGGACTAGGGTCTGTATGCACCTTTGAGTTGTGTTGTGTTCCGAAGCCAGTTCCCCATTGCTCCATGGAGGTAGAGTGAGGGGGATTTATATTGTAGTATTCAAAATTGTAAATTAACTTTTTTTGTAAAGAGTAATTACTGAGTATCTTGCCAGGTTCTTCTCAGTAAAAGCAAACTTCCAAACCTGGCGGTAGCATGTATAATCGTGTCGTTCTGACGATTTGAAAGTACTTTTTAATAGTCTAATCAAATAAAGATATTTTGAATTAAATATGCATATAGTGAGAAACTGTGACGTTACAGACATTTGGAATTACACACAGACACTTTAATTTTATTTATTTGTGTATATACTTGGTTGTTTGTATACAGGATGTCCTACCTACAGTTCAGTAACTCTCCGCTGACCGTCCCGGGGCTACTGGACCAAGCTACTCGTCACTACTGGACCCAGATGGTCCAGCAGTTCTACGTGCTCGTACTGGGCCTCAATATACTGGGCAACCCTTACAGCTACATCGGGGACTTCTCCAAGGGACTCGCCAACTATTATGAACCTCATCTCGTGAGTATTAGAATCCAATCGCTTGATCCTTCTCATAAGGGTCTGTGGCGTGCATTGCATATAACCAGATAAGCAGAAGTTCAATTTGTGATCGCTAAATACACTCGTGTCGTGTGTGTGTGCGTTTATGTTTGTGTGTGTGTCTTTACCAATTTTATTTATCTATACATACAGATAAATAAAATTGAAGTGTCTGTTTGTAATTCAAAAATAACAGCTTTTCAATAAATACATATGAAAGTATATACGCTACTGACACTAAAAAACCAAGTTTTAATATTTTTCTCTGTCTGTCTGTCTGTTCCGGGTAATCTCTGAAACGGCTGGACGTATTTTAACGGGACTTTCACTGGCAGGTTGCTGATGTTTCAAGAAGTAACTTAGGCTACTTTTATTTATTAAAAATATTAGGGTTCCGCGACAATAAGGATGAAACTAAATCTACGCGGGTGAAACCGCGGGGCACAGCTAGTTAAAAATATTAGGGTTTCGAGACATAAAGCATGAAACTAATACGCGGGCACAGGTAGTCGAATAAATAATTTTCATATTACGATGTATATGTGTCAGGGTATAATATGTCGTGTGGAGGACAACGTGGCCAGTCGCCTGAGTGAAGGGGCGGAGGCGCTGTTGCGGCTCAGCGCGCCCCCGCCCCTCGCCGCGCTGCTGCCCCCCCCGCCACCCACGCCCCACCACTCTCGGAGACGACTGGGTAACTTTACACACGGGAATCATATAAATAAGTATGCTCACGCCATCCCAGAAGGGTCCTCGAAAGGGTAAAATGTGATGACAAAACCCACATTTCACCCAATATGATTAAGTGCCAACGTGACAGATGGTGGGTCTATTGCATTCTCACGCTTTATGCATACGTTTTGAATTGCTTCTCAGAGATATGCAGGTTTTCTCACGATGTTTTCCTTCACCGTAAAGCACGTGGGGTGCAAATTAATGCACTTGAGTTTTTAGAGAAACTCATTAAAAATACAGGGCCCGTTAGGATTCGAACGTGCGTCAAGCGACGCAAGCGTAGCAGTGCTTAAATCCCAAGGCCACCACAGCGGAGGAAACAATTCAAATTAAATCTAAAACTAACTTAAACATCGTGAGGAAACCTGCATAATATGTCTGAGAAGTAATTCAAAAAATGTACGTATAGTGCCTGAGACGGCGATAGACTCACCCTCTGTCACGTTGGCACTTAATCATATTCGGTGAAATGTGGGTGTTATCACAACACATCTGCTTTCGCCTAGGAATACAGGCGTGAACATATGTATGTATGTACAAAAAGGTCAATGAGATGACTACAATAACTATCGACCAATTACATTGCTTTCATCCATAGACAAAATAGTGGAAAAATATGTATGTGAACAAATTCACACTTTCTATAAGAAACATAATGTAATATATCGAAATCAATTCGGGTTTCAATCGGGTAAATCTTCAACAGATCTCTTATCCAAGTTTACAGACCAGGTCAATGAACATCTAAATAATAAGAAACACGTGCTAGCTTTATTTATAGACTTCTCACGGGCTTTTGATACGTTGGAGCACAAACAGCTAATACGTAAGCTAGATAATTGCGGAGTACGAGGCCCCTTACTTAGATGGTGTGAAAACTATCTACAAAATCGGACGTATACTGTGAAGCTGGATAACACATTTAGTGAGTCCATCACGGGTACCGAGGGAACGGCCCAAGGATCCGTGTTAGGCCCACTCCACTTTCTATCATATGTCAATGACATGAATAGTTGCCTTAAATTCTGCACGTGTTACCAGTTCGCAGACGACACTTGTCTCATGGCGGTTGATAAAGATCCACAAAAGGCTAGTGAGCTTTTACAAGCTGACTTTGATGCCCTATCAAAGTGGTGCCACGACGCCGGTTTAACTCTAAACGCTAATAAAACAAAACTCATTGTTATCAAATCTCCATATATTAAAAATTCACAACCTACTAGGATAGTTTCCCACGAACACAGTTGCTTACATGATATGAACAATATAAATTGTAGCTGCCCTTCGATAGAGGTTGTCAATTGTCATAAATACCTTGGCTTATTAATCGACAGCAAATTTAATTGGTCTTATCACATAGACTATGTTTGCACAAAATTGCGACAATTTCTTGCAAACATCACAATACTTAAAGATCGGATTCCTTTCAAAGTCAAGTTAATGCTTTACCACTCGCTAGCTGAATCACATGTCCAATATGGACTGAGCAGCTATGGCCGCACTTACAACACATATATAAACCAAATTTATCGCTTACAACTAAAGATATTAAAAACGATTGTTTCACCTAAAATTAAATCTCAATTCAATAATGACGATATTGCATTATTTAAGCATTGTAAGACATTACCAGTTCAAACCAAGTCCAGATATATGTTTCTTAAAGAACAGTATTTTAACGAGTCAATTAAACAAAATATCAAACACCCCTTATATACTCGGGCAGCCGCTCGGAACCAACTGTGTACAACGAGCGCAAACAATGCGTACGGAGAAAGAACGGCAAGCTATCTCATTCCGCGCTTAATTAATAATCTACCCACCCATTTACGTGATGATCCAAAATATCAAATATAAATTAAAATCTTACTTTATAATAAATTTAGAAAAATATC
The DNA here is from genome assembly GCA_964035505.1 of Watsonalla cultraria. NCBI lineage: Eukaryota > Metazoa > Arthropoda > Insecta > Lepidoptera > Drepanidae > Watsonalla > Watsonalla cultraria. Next base: position 771,847 of record OZ037721.1, read on the forward strand.
AGTAGATCATGATATAGTAAATCACCTCGCTCCATCTTTTCACCTTTTAGAGCTACCTAAACATAAATTTGAATGTATTCTTATCTATTATATATATATATATATCTTATTAATTAAGTACACATACAATTTGTAAAATAATACCTAAATTAGAACAGAAATTTATTGAAATGTGACGACCATATAGCATTATTTGTATAAACTTTAGTGGTTTTCTAGTGCTATGTACAACTAAGTATTTTGTATGTTTGTGTAAACGATAAATAAAAAAAAAAAAAAAAAAAACTTAGTGCTAGCCAATGATAACATTGCAAATTGACCTTTAAGTGGAAGACATAAGGATCAGCAACGACTTACCAGCGTCAGTCATCGAGGCCGACACCACCAACCCAGCGAGCATTGCACTGACACTCACTGCTCTTGCCGCTAGAACAACATTTGGTGAGAATATTATTTTAATATTATTATTTGGTATATAATTTTGATTGGTATATATATATTTGTATGTCATTTTGCATTCGATAAATGAATGATGCATGGGTTTGCAGTAGGAATTAGATTAGCACTTCACTTCACGAGCGAGTATTAGGTTAACAAAACTGTTACATTATCTATACATCTATACAGATAAATAAAATTGAAGTGTCTGTTTGTAATTCCAAAATAACAGCTTTTCACTAAATGCATATGAAAGTATACACGCTACTGACAATAAAAAACCAAGTTTTAAAATTTTGCTCTGTCTGTCTGTCTGTTTGTTCTGGGTAATCTCTGAAACGGCTGGACGGATTTTAACGGGAATTTAGGCTACTTTTATTTATCAAAAATATTAGGGTTCCGCGACAATAAGGATGAAACTAAATTTACGCGGGTGAAACCGCAGGGCACAGCTAGTTTTCTATAATATAACTAGCTGTGCCCCGCGGTATCACCCGCGTAGAGTTAATTTCATGTGTGTACCGCGGAACCCTAATTTAAAAAAAAAAAATCAGAATAGCCTTGTAACATTACCTATCCGTCAGTGAAAGTCCCGATAAAATCGGCCCAGCCGTTTCGGAGATTAGCCAATCAGGCAGACAGACAGTATTTAAAAAAAAAACTACAAAGGTACTAAATACATACATAGGTACTTACTTTCATATGCATCATACTGAAAAGTTATTAATTTGGAATTACAAACAGACACTTTAATTTTATTTATCTGTATAGATAAATCTATAATATCAATATGATTTTTTTTATATCTATTGTGTCATATTCATAAAGAGCTTAGTATATATTTTAATGAGAATGAGTATGTATAGGTAGCATGTAGTAGGATTGTTTAGTGTTTGTATATATATTGATATGTTTTTGATGTTCCTACGTCTGTTCGTTGGTGTCGGCGGTAGACGACGACTATGTTGTTGTGGCAAGTAAGTATTTAGAGCATGAAGCTTACTGCTATGACCTTTAAATATATAATATATATGTATAATATAAATGTATAATATATATTATACACATACAAATTAGATGGATTTCTTCATCAAAGTTATCTAAGTAAGAAGCCTTGCGCGTCTGTACATTAACTTCAATTTTAAAATATTCTCGTATGTGCCGTCATGAGTTATGACTGCTCAGCGAAAATGGTGGGGATTTTGCTATAAGGTCTTTTTATATATTACTTATAAGATTTCTCACCACGTGCTTTCCGGTGAAGGGAAACATCGTGAGGAAACCTGCATATGTCTGAGAAGTAATTCAAAGACGTATGTATAGTGCCTGAGACGGCGATGTAAGTGTCTAGGATAATTATTTTAAAATGCAAGCCTTGCCGTAGTTAGAGCATGCTTTAATGATACTGGGTACTGTTCTGCTTTTGTGCTATATTTATGGAGCGATATTGATAAATAAAACTACAATCAATTATTAAATTACAGACGTATTTTTACATTTAAGACTGACACATTACGTATTAAAGTATTCGTGCACGCCAACGTTGAGGTTAGAGTCAAAGCCTATACTTGAGGCATAGTGCACTATTATTCCAAGTGGAAGTATTCTAAAGAAAAGATGTCATGACGTATAAGGAGGTCAAAGAGAATGCACTGGACACAGACAAATGCAAAGAGTTGTCTGAAGAGTCTCATTACTCTTAAATTCATTTTGATGGTGATGAATTCTAAATAAGATCCGTGGCGATATTTTGCTGAATTAAAAGCAATCTTTTTGTAAAGTTTCTTGCCGGTTTTTCTCAAAAAGCTCGTTACTGAAATACGGTGGTAAAATTTCGCCCAAACTGAATATGGTTGTATACTCTATAATGGAGGAGGGCGGTGGCTGGCTTTCTCGTCATACTTGTGAACAGGTGCTGCTTGTGTGGGCTGGTCATCTCAAGCTACGCATTTAAATATAATATAATAATTTTTATCGACATTTGTGCATTGGAACTGTGTCCATGGGCTTACATTTCTCAAGTGATTTACTTTGTTTTTTAAAATTGTATAATATTTTTGAGAAGAGTAATTACTGAGTTTCTTGCCAGGTTCTTCTCAGTAAAAACAACCTTCCGAACCTGGCGGTAGAATGTATAATCCTGTATAATTATGTCGTTCTGACGATTTGAAAGTACTTTGCAAAAAGTCCAATCCAAAATATTTTTGACTTTGACTATGAATCTTTTTTTTTAATCTGGTAAAAGACATAATGACCGCTCTTACGATGTCATAGAATACCAGAGACTGCGTGCGTGTATTGTTTGAATACGGTATGTATGTGTTGCATAGAATTGTGTCGAGCGGCGGCTCGCGCTCCGGCCGGCCTGGGCGGCGCACTACAGGCCGCAGCCCCCGCGCCCAGGAGGCTGCGCCCCCCGAGACACTGCTCTACCTTAGAGGTATGATTTTGATAATCATTATGTTGTTGTAAAGGAGATAATAATATCGCAAGCGGATATATCCCGTGATAAGGAAACCAGAATCTAATTAACCCCAGAGAAATCGAAAGGAACCTCGAAAATCGTAGTGGTGACTGTTGTTTGTAATTTGTTTTATATAAAATAAATTACAAACGTATTTAATGTAGGTTTGGATTCGATCTGATGATGGAGCCGAAAGGCAGTCGAGGGAAATCGTCTTGCATGGATGAGAACATACATCTAGATAAGTTGTGACTGTCAAGTTACAAGTCCCCTGTGTAAATACTCTTAGCAAAAGCCACTGAGAAGTTTGAAAACTTTTTTTTTGTTAAACAACGTAACGGGGAAAAATAAATAATGTGAATGAAATTCCTTTTTTTTGAAGTTGGTGCCAGACTGTATATCAAACACCAATTGTACTTAGTTTTTATATATTGATCTGTTCTAAATGGAACCTTACTAGAACTATCATCGATGTCTAAACATGTAAATATATAATGTGTGATGTGTGCAGGGTGTCCGTCCATTCTCGCTGCACGCGGCGCTGGGCCTCCAGTTGCTGCGACTGGTGTGTCCGGGGCGGGCGCCCGGCGACGAGTACGTGGCGCACGCTCACCTCTCGCCTACCAGCACTACCACACTACTTATCTCCACACAGTGAGTCACAGGACATATTTATATAGTTCATGCCTAGATCTATTTAAAGTGTTATATAATGTGATGGTGAGCAATTTCCAGAAGACATAGTGCGAGCTTTTCACTGCCGCGCTCACAAGTCACCGTGTCGACGTAAAGCAGATTTGTATAGGATCGGAACAGTGCCTCTGTCGGCCTAAAGATGACACTATTGTGAGCCCATACAAATGCGATTTTAAGACTCGCACTTTTCACTGAATCCGAACTTATCAGTGACGCGATCGACAGTTTAATAATATCTACAGTGTTTTTTTCAATAACAATAAGTTCGACGCGTCGCTAGTAATATCCCTTTATGATCACAATGCCTACGCCGCGAGAAGAATTTGAAGGATTACGTTTACACCGCTATAACACTAAGTGGAAAAAAAACTATCAATTAAAACAAGTAAAAAGCAAAATGCATCAAATCAATATCAACAAAGCTGTTTGCCGCCTACATTATTTTTTGTCTAGGAAGCATAATCTCAATTTTTTTATGACTTGTAAGGATAATAGGTATATACATAGCACGCCATATGACTTAGAAGCATAATAAATGGTAGATAATATCGAGTTTATAAGTCTAATGATGCCGTTTTAATTTCACCAAAATCGGACCCGGAACTCTGAGTAATTTTCGCTATTTCTCATAGAAATTGTCGTTGTATAGACACATGTACCTGGTCCGTGCGGGCGGCGGCGGAGGCCCGTGGCACGTGGAGTGGGTCGCCAGGCTCGACGATCTCATTGGGCTGCCTACCGTGCAGGGAGACAAACTTATACTTAACATCAAACAGGTCAGTGACATCAAAACCTGGACCTTAATCACGATTTCCCATTGTTTAATAATTTACGCACTAGATGGCGTTACTGTACATTAAATCGCGCTATTGTTACGTTGTCTTATATATGCAAACTAGCTGTGCCTCGCGGTTTCATCCGCGTAGACTAATAGTTCTCTTAGTTACTCCTAACTCATAGTAACTCCTCTCTCCTAAGTTACTCCTTTTAACATTAGCTATCTGCCAGTAAAAGTCTCTTTAATAGCGGCCCAGCTTTTTTGGTGATTACCCGGCGAAACAAACAGACAGACAGACAGACAGTGAAATTTTTTAATGTGATTACCGTATTTACTTTTATATCCATTTAAGGGTTAGTCAAATTGAATAATAAACATATAAAACAACTAGCTGTGCTCCGCGGTTTCACCCGCGTAGATTTAGTATCATCCTTATGGTCGCGGAAACCTAATATTTTTAATAAATAAAAGGTAGCCTATGTCCTTTCTCAGGGTCTAAAGAATGTCTGTGCCAAATTCGTCAAAATCGGCTGAGAGGTTTAAGCGGGAAAGCGTAACAGACAGACAGACAGAGCTACTTTCGCATTTATAACTAGCTGTGCCCCGCGGTTTCACCCGCGTAGTTTCCTCGTTATTGTCGTGGAACCCTAATATTTTTAATAATTAAAAATAGCCTAAGTTACTCCTTGAAACATCAGCTACCTGTTAGTGAAAGTCCCGTTAAAATCGGTTTAGCCGTTTCAGAGATTACCCGGAACAAACAGACGGACAGACAGACAGAGAAAAAAATTTAAACTTGGTTTTTCAGTGTCAGTAGCGTGTTTACTTTCATATGCATTTAGTGGAAAGCTGTTATTTTGGAATTACAAACAGACACTTCAATTTTATTTATCTGTATAGATATTAAGTAGGGATGTGTTTAAGTACTTTCTAAAAACTACTAGCAGCCTTCTTAAGAAGAAAACATACCTTTTATATATTTCTAGGACGAGTTAGTGAATTACTATTCGACGGATGAAAAGGTGATCGAGGTCGCTGACCCCGAGGTGCTGGAGTGGCTGCGCTCCAAGATCGAGTGCGCCCTCATATTGGCTCTCGAAGACAAGAGGTGGACCGACGAACACTAGACTACCCACTATTCCTTTTATTTTACACTAGCGGACTTCACGCGGTTTCTCCCGCGTAGTTCCCCTTCCCGTGGTATAAAATATAGCCTATGTTACTCACCGATGATGTAGCTATCCATTGCTGAAACAATGTTCAAGATCGGTCAAGTAGTTTCGGAGCCTATTCAATGCAAACAAACAAAAAAACTATTAAATCATTTACAATATTAGTTGTCGATCACGAGCACATCTTGGTGTACTTAAATTTTTCGAAAAGAAACGAAAATCAATCGAAGTTTTAGTATTGCTTTGTTCTTATCAAACTCAATATTTTCGTACGTTTAATAATTTTATTAAACCGTGGTAGGAACTTTGGACTGAAACTTAATTTTACGGAGAAAGAACGGAGTAGGCCCCAGGGACCGTCTAGAGTTATGTTTTTTCTTTCGTCATTTAATGAATCTATCTCTATCTGGCGCCATACAGACAGACAGAGACAGAATCATAAAGTGACCGAATGAAAAAATCGTAAGTGAGATCGTACGAGAGCTGTAAATGTTACAGTTGCTGCTTATGAAGGCAAATTCAATTGATTGGGAAGTATTTTTTACCATAATCTTAGTTGCCAATTTAACATCTTTGGCAATCGTTACAGGTCAGTCAGGCCTAAAAAAGTTTGACAACCGGTTAAACCCAGATTGCCGATTTTCCTCGAAAAAGGGGTTGCGTAGGTCAGATGGCAGTCGCTTCTTATAAAAATCAGGTGATCAGCCACATCGGGGTGAATCAGGTGCCGAGCACAAATACATGGGATAAGGCCAGGGAGATGATGAGTTGCACAACATATTTAAGCTAAAAGCTATAGGCGAATTTGACGATGACTTTAGCTTTGGCGGTGAAATACGTTGCACCAAATTACTCTGTCAATTGGCAAATTTTCCTGTCAGTGTATTTTTTTGTTTGTAAATGTCATGACGTCATCTGACAATTTTAAATTAATGCAAAAAGAATCCTAATCAGCTACGTTATTCTATAAGGATTTGCAGCATTGCACTCGACGGCGACTTTTAAAGACTCGACGTCGGTTTTAAAGATACGAAATTGAACCTTATCCTCTATGAATTAGGTATGAATTTCCTATGATTGAAACCAACGCTCAACGTCCAGTTCGATGCTGAGAAACCTTACTGAATAGCGTAGGCTGTACTTTAACATTGTGTTGCTAAAGTCAGTTGAAGCAACCTTTTCATTCATAAGTGCCTTCACGAGATATGAGCGCTCAGCGACAATAGTGGGGGTAACTGCGCAAGTATATAACAGGTTCATAGAATGTCTACTGCGCATGCGAGGTTAGCGCTCATAACTCCTGATGGCACCTATAACAAACATCCCAAAAATAAACGGATGATGGCAGTGGTGCAAGACCAACTTTTCATCAAAAAATTGGTGCCGAATTACTGATGGTGAGTTTATCCGAATGATAAAAGTTCATTATCAAATTACCTGAACTTTGATTTGACTATAAAATGACTACATGTTACTGTCTACCGTAACACTTCGGTATTGTTATGTATAAGTACATGACAAATGTTTGTAAGTGTGTTTGTATATTTGTAAGTTACTTCACTTGTCTCGGTTTTAAAATTTACTTAGTCATTTAAAAGAAACTAGCTGTGCCCCGCAGTTTCACCTGTGTGGACTTTACAACATTTTATGTCACGTTCCACGGGCACGGGGTCAAAACTGCCTAATCCTATGTTCTTCTCCCGGTCTTAAGCTTCCCCACCAATATTCAGCCAAAACGGTTGAACCGTTCTTGAATTATAAAAAGTGTAACTAACACGTCTTTCTTTTATATATGTATACTAGCTGTGCCCCGCGGTTTCACCCGCGTAGATTTAGTTTCATGCTTATTGTCGCGGAACCCTAATATTTTTGATAAATAAAAGTAGCCTAAGTTACTCCTTGAAACATCAGCTACCTGCCAGTGAAAGTCCCGTTAAAATCTTAAAAATTACCCGGAACAAACAGACAGACAGACAGACAGACAGAGAAAAATTTTAAAACTTGGTTTTTTAGTTTCAGTAGCGTGTATACTTTCATATGCATTTAGTTAAAAGCTGTTATTTTGGAATTACAAACAGACACTTCAATTTTATTTATCTGTATAGATATATTCTTCAAATTACAGTTTTATTATAACTAATGTCATACCAAGTGTCAATATGGCAAATCAAAAGCGTGTAAGGTTACCTACGACCAATGAAAAGTAAAAAGGTTTTACGACGACAAAGTTGATATTCATGTGTCAAAAAGCACAAACCTATGAATTTACCTGAAATAATTGATTCTAGGAAATTTGATGGCGAATGACGCACACGATAAAATGTACTGTAAGTTTGAGTCGATAAAGACGAAAATACTATAAGGATATAGAGTTATCGTATAAAATAGCACACGACAATTTTCTTTACAATTGTTTAAGAGTATTCTAAGCTCTACACTTCATACACAAAATCATTAACGCGATAGTTTTTATATAACGCTGTACCGTAAGTATAGCTTTGTAATTGTTCATACGTCGTCGTTTGATCTTGCGTAATAGCGTGGCTCAAAATATTTTGATCCACCATCTTTGGCATTCAACCATTATCCACATTCGAAGAAGTATCCACGCACTTGAGCCACGCTAAAGCGCAAGGTCAAGCGACAACGTTTGAACGTGAAAACCTATACGGCTTATTTTTTAAGTTAATTTTGATAATTATATTAGAAACCCTGTCATATGTTTTTGATTTAAATATGACATTGAGTTAGAATAAAGAGGGGATCTCTTTCTCGATTAGTTTCGTGTACGGTCGCTGCTCGCTATAGACAAAGTGACAAAATGGCAGGAATCAAGTAGGCACAATAAGTCACAGGCTATAGTCAGTAAGCCTAGACAAAGTTACATTCCCGCGCTTGCGGTAATGGAAACGATAAAAAATGTATGGAAGTGACATATGTCATTCCCGTACATTTTGTATCGTTTCTACTAGTGAAGCGTCAGAATAATGTTACTTTGTCTACAGGGCCAGCTCAGCGTACTTGTTTGTTACGTAATCACAAGTTAGTGTTTTATAATTTTTTTAAATAATTCGTGTGTTTCTGCTATAATACATAGAAAGGCATTTAGTAAAATAGGTTTGCACGGAATTATAAGTATTATTATTATTCCAGGTATAACTTCTAGTCTTCTTGTGATCTCTCTACCTTCTAAATAATTTTATATCTTTTTTTTTCTAAGTATTTAAAAAGAAAACAAGAGTTTTCAGTACATTTTTCATCTTATTACAACGAAAAGCATAAGCGTGCTATTTAAAACCTGCAAAATATGATTTTATAATGTAAATATTCGCAGTCGGTTTTGTAAACTGATTACGAAAACATATAAAAATCGTACTACCCTCATTCGCAAAACATTCCAATAAAAAAAACCATTATCTGCGACAATAACTCAGAACTACTTATCGGCAATGATATTTTATGCAACTAAAGAGTCAGATATTTCCAATTTAGACGTTTTCGTTCGGCACAAATCTATTACTCACGAGCTTATCCTATATTCTATCGTATTTATTTCCGGGTATGATTTTGGCATCTATTACTATGAACATGACATATCTAGTGTACAATATCATTGCTTATTGGTAACAAAAAAATATAGGTCACATTCCATCAGTCACAAAATGGACCTAGTCGTATGGAGCGTATATTCTTGTGTAGTATTTATATTGTCTGTATGTTGGAAATATTTAATATGTCACTATGTATGTTTATATAATATGACAAGTGTTGTATCATGTATGTATATTTGGTGTCTATAATTATGTGTTGATGTTGAAAAAGATCGTTGATAAATGTTTTATAGTAATCTTAATAATCAAAACCTTTGTGCGAACTGAAGAACTACGCAGTTTATTACTTAAAGGGCTTGAAAATGTTTTTTTAATTCATGTATTAGTCAATTTATTAATCTTAACTTTATCACCCTATAGCAGTTGTAGTGCATGAGGGTAAAGGACAGACTTCTATCGTGTTGTAATCTGTCCTTCTCACTCAGTGGAACAATTAGCGTATTGCAATCTGTTATGTATGGATTTCAATCTGATATCAGTGTAAAAGCATGATGTTAATATTGTTTTTTTTATTTGAATAGTCTGCCTATTTCCAGCTGTTCTGTTGGCAGAACTACTGGTACTTTATTTCCCATTAAAACTGCTTCTCGTACAACTGGTGGCATTAGCTGGTGGTACGACGAGGATAAAGGGTTAGTTCTGTCCACGGACCAAATGTAAATTCAATTCCCACCTAGACAAAGTAACTTTATTCTCACGCTTCACTGGTACAAACGAAACAAAATATAAGGTAATGACATATGTCACGTGACTGATTTATGTCATTTACATATATTTTTTAATGTTTCTATTAGCGTAAGCGCAAGAGAATGTTACATTGTCTAGGCCTATAGGTATTTCTAAGTTTTTATTGAAATTTATACATACATTTTGGTATTATGTTAAAGATATGTTTGGAAAGCCCGAAAAAGCTATATAATTATACCAGTATAATGATCAACGATTATAGCATGATGTTCTAGCTTCATGTCAAATAAAACAGTGCTTATACATGTTAACGTGTATTGATATAAATGTTTTGTAAAATGGAAAAAAATAAAATTATTATTGAACATAACAGTTTATCTATACTCTATACAGATAAATAAAATTGAAGTGTCTGTTTGTAATTCCAAAATTACAGCTTTTCACTAAATGCATATGAAAGTATACACGCTACTGACACTAAAAAACCAAGTAATATTTTTTTTCTCTGTCTGTATGTCTGTTTGTTCCGGGTAATCTCTGAAACGGCTAGACGGATTTTAACGGGACTTTCACTGGCAGATAGCTGATGTTTCAAGGAGTAACTTAGGCTACAAAAATATTAGGGTTCCGCGACAGTAAGGATGAAACTAAATCTACGCGGGTGAAACTGCGGGGCACAGCTAGTTGTGTATATTTATATACTAGCTGTGCCCCGCGGTTTCACCCGCGTAGATCCTCATTGTCGAGGAACCCTAATATTTTTAATAAATATAAGTAGCCTAAGTTATTCCTTGAAACATCAGCTACCTACCAGTGAAAGTCCCGTTAAAATCCGTCCAGCCGTTTCAGAGATTACCCGGAACAGACAGACAGACAGAGAAAATTTTTAAAACTTGGTTTTTTAGTTTCAGTGTCGTGTATATTTTCATATGCATTTAGTGAAAAGCTGTTATTTTGGAATTACAAACAGACACTTCAATTTTATTTATCTGTATAGATAACCACATAACATAACTAATCCGACCCTTCTTCACTAGAGCTGTAATCACCAACTAACTTTATTTTTTCAGTCTCCACTTTCATATCATTAATTTGTACATCATTATTTTTATCATATTTATCACAATTAATGATTTCTTTTGAATTATCATCATTCGTTTTTATTTTCGCCTCTGCAACATTCATTTCCTTATCATTACATGTCTTAAATGTAGTTTGGGTTTCAAGTTTAGGTCTTTTCAGAGTAATTCCCAAGGCATTTCTTGTTAGATGCATACTTTTGCTCAAAGATTCTTCTGTTTTGAGCCCCCCAAAGCTAGTAAGGAGTCCACTAGAACTGGGTAGTGCTGGACTGTTCAGGATCTTACTTCTAGTATGGCTCTGTTTTTCTTCTATACTTCTAGAAGGGCGGAGGGAGAGGAGTGTTGCCATACTTCTGTCCTCTTCTGATTCAGGAAGTAAATGGATGTCGAGGGAAGACTTTGCTAACAGCAGGCTGTCGTTGACTGACGCTTCTTCAAGTTCTTTTCTTCTTTTCTGCAAATAAAAACTTTGGTCATGTATATGAATGATGTTTTTGACATGTTTTTCTTACATTTTGTGACTAATACTAGAAATTGTAAGGCATTTGTAGCTATATATTTTTTAACATACATACATACATTATGTATGCCTGTATAGGGGGCAGGCAGAGGCCACCTTATGTCACATGCTACTATTCTTATATATTTCCTTCGCTTCGTCTTCTAAATTCATGCATTTATTTGTCATTAAACTTCCTCCAGTTACACGAGCTTCAAATTTGACTTTAAACTGCTTTTAAAACTAAATTATTGAGTTTGGGTAAATTCAATTCAAGAATATCTGTATTTGATTAGACTTTTGGCAAAGTACTTTTGCCTAATATACATCGTCAGGAATCCTGCATACGTCTGAGAAGTAATTCAAAAACGTATTAATAGTGCCTGAGACAACGATAGACTCACCATCTGTCACGTAATAGGTGGGTGTTGTAATAAAACAAACACTTCTGCCTACCCATTTGGAGAATAAAGGTATGAAACAATACTCACTCTAAAATTCCTCCTAAGTGAGCAATTAGCATCATAATCATCCTTCCATACGTGTTCGTTCCTTCCAACTAGGTTCCGTAACCTGGGTTTGTCCAGCTTAGCTGCATCCTCATCCCCCGTCTTGTGTTCCAACTTGAACATAGCATCGTCGAAGAGACGTTTCTGTGCCTCCTTCGTCTCGGGAACTATCTGGCCATTCTCTGTTGGGTCCCATCTGTTCTCCTGCCGCCTCGCACCTGATACTATCACGTAATCTAGGTTCTGAAAAGTATTATTAAGGATTTTATTCAAAAATAGCTGTGCCCCGCGGTTTCACCCGCGTAGATTTAGTTTCTTGTTGCGGAACCTTATATATTTAATAAATAAAAGTAGTTACTCCTTGGAACATCAGCTACCTGCTAATGAAATTCCCGTTAAAATCGGTCCAGCCGTTTCAGAGATTACCCGGAACAGACAGAGAAAAATTTTGAAGCTCGTTTTTTTTTGTGTCAGTAGCGTGTATACTTTCGTATGCATTTTGTGGAAAGCTGGATTTTGGAATTACAAACAGACACTTCAATTTTATTTATCTGTATAGATGTATAGATAGCAGTGTTTTCAAAGTATCGAAAGAGCAGTGGTGGAATAAGCGACGCATGTTCGAATCCCAGCGGCCTCTACCAATGACTTTTTCTAAAAACTTAAGTGCAGTAATTTCTTCCCATATGCTTTCGGCGAAGGAAAACATGTTGAAGAAACCTGCATATGTCTGATAAGTAATTAATTCAGTCGCAGTCAGTCAGTGGGGACGTTGAATTGAATACATATAGATTATACTCACCCCAGGATCAGTTTTGATCTCAAAATGATTGTCACACAAGTGGCATTTCATCCGAAACTGATACACTGGTGTAGTGTAATACATGCCGATTTTCGTCTTCTCTGCATTGTACCTGAAAAAAAATAACAAGGGTGTTATCATTAAACTTAACCAGTACCAAAGAATCTGTTGATTCATCAAAATCACAGGATTATACGGGATTATAAATGTTACTGCTGGGTTTGGAAGGCTACTCTTACTTGTATTCTCTAAATTATATCACTTAAAGCTAATAGGTTACGTTATTATTCAGTCTACTCGCCAATATCCCTCCATTTCCCAACCACAGACAAGCCTCAAACATTCTTCACAACTAAATAGCTACTGCCCGCAACTAGTCTTAGCGTGATGATATATAGCCTTCCTCAATAAATGGGTTATCTAACAGTGAAACAATTTATCAAATTCTTCCAGTAGTTACTGAGATGAGCGTGTTACAGCAAACAAACAAACTCTTCAGCTTTATATATTAGTATAGGTGAGGCATCTAGTTAGTACTATCTTACCTGTCAACATCCAGAGGAAGAGTCACAAATGATAAATTAGAATTTCTGCTGCTATTTAAGCACTGGATTGCTACACAAACCCTTTTCACTTTCCTTTGAGTACCCATGTTTAAGAACTACAATATTATGTCTTAATTATGGGAAAGCCATGTTCTTTTTCCAGTACTAACAAAACTCAAATGATGATTGGATCCATATGCTATTTTAGAGCTGAGAATAGCTTGAGATCCGTCACATTCTTATTCTATAAAATCTTGAAGCTGCTACCATATTAAATTAAATTTAAAAGGGTCTTTAGAGTAACATCTAAGAATATCAGTATCTTGATTTATTTTGACATTTGTTTCTTAAATTGGAATGAAAAAAGTTATGATTGTTGAAAAACTTAGAAGTTAAAAACTCTTTTGAGTCTGTAAGCTGAATTTAATTTACATACCCAAAAGAGTTTAGTTTTAATAATTTTACTGTTAGAAAATTTAAAAATGTATTTATTCAGTTTAGGGACTTTTAGGGAGGTTAGGGAGTCCTAGAGACATGGTATTTGGAGGGTGTTATTGGAATGGTATACCTACAATAAAACAAGGTTCTTCAAAATTCCACCATTAAGATTGTGAAATGGGAGTTTGAAATCTCACAAGCAGGCAAAGCTGTGGGTGGAATTTTTTCTCTGTCTGTCTGTCTGTTTGTTCCAGGTAATCTCTGAAATGGCTGGACGGATTTTAACAGGACTTTCACTGGTAGGTAGCTGATGTTTCAAGGAGTAACTGAGGCTACTTTTATTTATAAAAAATATTAGGGTTCCGCGACAATAAGGAAGAAACTAAATCTATGCGGGTGAAACCGTGGGGCACAGCTAGTATATTACTATAAAAAAAAAATTTTTTCTTTTATCCATGTGCACTTTCCTACTGCCGCAATATCATCCGCCGATACTAGACTACAACGACACAGTGTGAATGTAGTAATTGTATCAAACTACTAGCCCGATGATATCCTGCTATTACCGTTATCGTCCAATGTGAAAGGGCACATTCTTGGGCACCTAGGCAGTTGTCTAATCTGGCTATTGGATTATCATAATGCGGCTCTAATTACATTAAATTTCAAATCAGTTATTAACTTAATTTTGATGCATATTTCACAGTACCTGACACCCATTCCAATGTGGTTGTTACAGCCATCGCACCAGATGTTGTAAGGCATCTCGAATCTGATGATGAGTATCCCCATGTGTAGCTTGCGGGCCCTCTCCCGCAGAGCATGGGTCCCCATGAATTTATTGAGACCCCCCACTTTTGGGTCATAGTCTGGGGGGTAGTAGAGGTTCTGGCCCTTGCGCTCACCCATTTTGATGACTTAAAAAGAAACTAATTTTGTAATTTTCTATACAGATAAAAAAAAAATTATGTTTGTATCTGTTTGTAATTCCAAATTACACTAGCTTTATACTAAAAGCATATGAGTTTTAAAAATTGTTTTTTTTTCAATCTCTGAAATGGCTGGACCGATTTTAACCGGACTTTCACTGGCAGGTGACTGATGTTTTAAGGAGTAACTTATGCAATAAATATCCAACCTGGGTTTGACAGCTTGGTTGGAAGATAGCTTGGTTAATAGTGCATGTGTCCCTGTTTCTTATGTTGCTTTATTACGGACAAAGCAGAAGCCAATTTGGTGAAAGAACATAAATAAGGGCAGATTTTGAGATCATGAGAAAAATATGCCAGTCTTAAGAGTCAGCAGAAATTAGTTTAAGAGGAGAAGAAGGAGTGCATTATATTTTCAATTATAATTACCTTATTTTAAGAAATATATGGCAGGAAGAGATATTGCAACACGATCTGAAAAAAGATTTTTTTGAAAATCCTTTCTTTCCCCAATATTTTGGTTAGAAAAACTGACAGACTGACTGACTGAACAAACTGATCTGATGGAGGAATGTGTTGTCAGATGTCAACTTCACATTTGACAATTTCGAGATTTTGTGTGCCAAATTGTTCGTTTGTTTTGTTTGTTTTCTACTGTATCAAGTGATAGTAGCAAAATAATCGCAGCCTCGCAGAAGCCACAAATAAGAAGTGAAGTTTATTTATCTCCCTTTACAAAGAATTTTGTCGACCCCGTTTGTTTTGACTCATACAATTCAATTTTATTCTATTTCTATTCACAGGCTAACAAACTTGTATTGCTTAAATTTCTTTATCATTCGAGCTTGCTTTACCAAGATACAAAGGAGCAGAGACAAACATATCGAAAACCACAGACGTGTGAAAAACAAATCATTGGCAACACAAAAGGAACAACGAACGACAGCTGTTTGACAGTTCAGCCTTTATTTTAGTATGGAGTATGTGATTTTTGCTTTGCTCGTCCAAAGCAGGAAAATAGCCTTTGGTTGATTGTATTTGTTTGACAAATCGTATTTAGCTGTAAAAAGTTGTTCTTTAGTTCTTAATTCCGCGATTATAAAAAAGTTATGTGCGGTGAAATGTCGGACACTATAATTAGATCGTGCCGTAGATAGTTCAGTAGGCAGTCTGATTGTTGGTTGATCAGGCATATTGTGTAGTTTACCAGCAAATATGGGTAGAACAGAGGAGCCAGCGTGGGCAATGGGGACCGTGGGGCTGACGGCGGCGCGGGAGCGAGGGGATATCGACAGGAAGTTCCAGAGTAAGCTGATGGTGACGAGAAGTATGATTGACCGATTAGGGCTTGAAAAAGAACTCCACGGACATATGGGGTGCGTCAACTGCCTCGAGTGGAACTACGACGGCTCGTAAGTGGATCCTTATAAACATATATAAATGTTTTACTTATTTAAATACGTAAAAAACACCTGAGTACATGACTAAGGTGTTTGTAAAATAACATTGGTAACTAAGGCATTACACTGTTATAGAGTCCTCGCGTCGGCCTCTGACGACCTTCACGTGATCCTGTGGGACCCCTTCCGCTACAAACAGCTCCACAACATAGCCACTGGACACACTGGCAACATATTCTCAGTCAAGGTAGGATGTTGACATTTATACACTGTCCAAACAAACAAAAAAAATCCATAAGGGCAATATCTTTTCCCTTTGAGATACCCAACCCTTAATGAGTGCAGATAAATATCAATATTTTAAGGAACTGATGAGGTTTTGGGACTATTATTTAAAAAGATATATTTGTAATCCAATGACTAAAGTGGATTAAACTCAATGCATCCCAATGAATAGTTAAAATTCTTAGTCATTTTGATTCACCATTTATACATGTCTTATTAAAGCAAAACTGTTGAACATAAATCAAATTTGTACTGGAAATGTAATGTATTGTACATACTAGTGTGTTTGGGCTGATGTATTAATGTTTTAGCTAGTTCTTAGAATAACAGGCTTGAGCATAATTATGCTTTGTTATTGGGGTTTTCCAACTCGAATTTACTCAGCAATAGGCTGGCAGTCGCTCCGAAATCAGGTGATCAGCTACATTGGGTTGAATCAAGTGCCAACCCCAACAATGTTTGGGATAAGGCCAGGTAGATAATAATAGATGAGGCTGGCATGTCCCCTATAACATGGGACTTAACGCGTTCGCTGCTACCGACGCACCTGCGCGTCCAACTGTTAGAGAATTTACGAAGAAGACGAAATTTCAGCAGCGAATGTGTTAAACATAATTGGGAAAATGTGGGTGTAAAAGTTACCTACATTGCCTACCCCTTCAGGGAATATCGGCGCGAGCATATGTATGTGTGTCCTTAGGAATCATCAAATCAATCAAAAATACAGAATTGGTGGAAATTTTTTATCAAGATGGAATACGCTAATACTAGGGACAGAGTTTCGTTTTGTATTTATATTTTTTTAATAAATCTCTTTACAAGGACCTCATTGATGCATGTTGACACATGTGGACACATGTTGTTCATGTTGTTCACGTTGTTCCAGTTCCTATCAGGAGACACAATAGTGACATGTGCAGCAGATGGTACGGTGCGTGCGCGCTCGGTGGTGGGCGGCGCGGCGCTGCTGGAGTGTGCCTGCCACTGCGGCCGCGTGAAGCGACTGGCCACCGCCCCCGACAACCCTCACCTCGTCTGGTCTGCCGGCGAGGATGGACTCATACTGTAACACTTGCTATTTATCAATCTTTTAATTTCGACAATATAGGTGTGGTGGCTGAATAGCTTGAATAGTTGTTTTCCAATCTGTGTTCTGTACCACACCACTAAGGTGCAGTGTTCACTTGTTCTTCAAGTGGCTCTCCAATTAATGAAGGTTGGCAACCAGCTCTAAATATTTTATGCCATCCCTTGCGAGTGCAGTGCTTTTGATGCCGGTGCATTCGCAAATGTACCCCAACTAGGACTTTTCCTGCGGCCAACTCCTCGTCTGTCTCTATCTATTTTCCGGATCCATGATAATTTTTCGACGTTCATAAGAACCGTCAGAACAGAGCTCAAACTGAATAAATCATTTTCAAAATGGCTCCTAGGACTTTAAATATTTAATTTGTTATTTTCAGTCAGCACGACTTACGTACAGCTCACCGCTGCAACTCAGACTCAGCCAATGTGCTGGTGAATTTGCTGAACCATCTGGGACGGTATGCTGAGGCCAAGTGTGTGGCAGTCAACCCTCGCCGGCCACACCAGCTGGCCGTCGGGGCCAATGACTTCTACGTACGCCTCTATGATACCAGGATGATCAAACTCGCTAAATTACAGGTTAGTGCGGTTTTTTAAAGCGCGCAGCGAAAATACTGCGCATGTTTTTATTCGCTTCGCGGTTATATATGGGCAGAGACTCATATATTTTTGCCTTTATCATACTACTAGCGAACTTCACGCGGTTTTTCCCGTACCCGTGGGAGTACGGGCATAAAATATAGCCTATTACTCACTAATGACGTAGCTATCCATTACTCAAAGAATTTTCAAGATCGGTCTAGTAGTGTCTGCTCCTATTCAATACAGACAGATAAATAAATCTTTTCTCTTTATAATATAATTATAGATTATGAGTCGTAGTGGCCTTGGGGTTTGAGCAGTAGCCTGCTACGCCAGCGACGCAAGTTCGAATCCCAGCGGAGCCTGTACCAATGAGTTTTTCTAAAAAAACTAATGTACAGTGATTTCACACCATGTGCTTTACGGTGAAAGAAAACATCATGAGAAAACCTGCATATGTCTGAGAAGTAATTCAAGTGCCTGAGACGGCGATAGACTCACCATCTGTCACGTTGGCACATTGATGAAAAGTAGGTGTTGTTATTGCAACATCTCTGCACCCCTTCGGGGAATACAGGCGTGAGCATATGTATAGATTATGCCTACTGCATCTCATTATGTGAGATACTTTTTGTTCCTGTAGGCGGGCGCGTCCCGTCTGATGTGGGAACGTCAGAACGTACGTTGCGCCCGCGCAGGACACGGAGATCCCGAGAATAACATCCCCAGACACGCCGTACACTACTTTGCACCTGGTAAGACCCTCGACACACTAGAAGATAAATTAGGAATTATATTACTCTTTAAGTGTAATTGGTTTTCAACTATATTTAATGCATAATTTTTGAAAAAAAAATTCATTAAGGTTTTTGGACATAATATATCCCATTTTTAACCGATTTCAAATAAATAAGGAAGATTCTGAATTTTACCGTATATAATAGCATTTTGAAGAGGTGCTTTGCTTGCTACAAATTGCATTAAATTCCAAGAATATTTTTCTACTTCCAGGACCACCCAGATTTGTGTTTGTCCGTCTGTTAAGTATTGTGTTACATTAGCTATTAAAAATAATGAAATGACGTGGGCGAAACCGCATGCTACAACTATTATGGAATTAAATCAAAGCCCTGGCTCATTGACTGATAACTTATATTATCTACTAGCTGTGCCCCGCGGTTTCACCCGCGTAGATGTAGTTTCTTCCTTATTGTCGCGGAACCCTAATATTTTTAATAAATAAAAGTACTAGTAAGCCTAAGTTACTCCTTGAAACATCAGCTAACAGCCAGTGAAAGTCCCGTTAAAATCGGTCCAGCCGTTTCAGAGATTACCCAGAACAAACAGACAGATAGACAGACAGAGAAAAAATTAAAACTTGGTTTTTATAGTGTCAGTAGCGTGTATACTTTTATATGCATTTAGTGAAAAGCTGTAATTTTGGAATTACAAACAGACACTTCAATTTTATTTATCTGTATAGATATAGATGTATAGATGTACGGCCAACATAAACCGTTGATCTTAAAGACATGCAATTAGAGATTTCCTTTTGAGATGTTATTTTCCTAAGAAAAGTTTTTCGGAATTTCACCCTTAAGTTAAAATGTTATAGAGGTTTGTATGTGGAATCTTAGTAGTTTATGAAAAATTAAAATGATTTATTCATTTTAGGCCTTGGTAAGGCACTTGTGAATGTCGAAGAATTTACTACTTAGTAATGAATGTTATTATGATGCAGGTCACCTGTCGATGGAGCCCAACGAGCACACGTTCCCCAAGAAGGCCACCACCTACGTCGCCTTCAGTCACGACGGGAATGAACTACTCGTCAATCTCGGCTCAGAACAGGTTAGTCTTCACACAAACTAAACAATCATCCTACAACCATTTCATTGCTTGATGCCAAATGTAGTACTTTGCAAATTAGGTATCACGATTTTACTTACTTAACTGTTTTTTATGTACACAATTTAAAATTGGCAACCCTGGTCTACATAATGTGCACTTCGAGGCACGGAGAGAACTCGGGCGGTCACCCATCCAACTACTGGCTTGGGTTATCTTGTTGTGGCATTATTGGGTCCGGTTGCCCGGAAGCACGTCGACCCTTGGGATCTTTTGTGCCGCCCTTGCCCTTATGCTCTACGAACCCGACTCCTCAAATACTCCCTGAACAAGCCGGCAGATCTTGCCCATGGGGAAGACCTTATAGTCCTCTGGTTTCGGATACGCCTTACCCAGTAGTTCCATTCGCCATTTGGCCAGTGCATTGGGATTGCTTAACTTCGCAGAACGAATGACATGCACAATAGCAACTATGCCCCTCTCTATAAAATCTACAAGATACAATTAAATTCAAACTCAAGAAACATTATATTTGAAACTAGCAGTGCCTCGCGATTTCGCCCGCTTAAAATAGTAGTGGCGTCATCTGTCGAAGATTGGTCGTACTAACTCAGAAACCTTAGTGGGCTCATGCTCAACACTTTGCTGAAGATCATCAGATGATCAAATGCCTAGTTTACGATTGTATAAATTACATACAGACAAACATTAATTTTTATATACTATACTAGCGGATGTCATGCGACTTCACCCGCGTAGTTCCCGTTCCCGTGGGTGTAAGGGGATGAAATATAGCCTATATTAATCAGTAATAATGTAGCATTCAAATGGTGAAAGAACTTTTTGAATCGGTCGAGTATTTTTTGTGCCAATTCGTTACAAACATACAAAAATTGCAAACAAATCTTTCCTCTTAATATTAGTGTGTGGATGACAAAGTACTTTGGAATCGTAAGAATGTGATGATTACACAGGAGTTTGATATAAGTTAATAGGTAAGAGTGTTGGGTGCAGGTATACCTATTCGACATCAACAGCGCGCGGCGGCCGGTGTTAGTGGAGAGCTTCATCATCCAGCACAACCACGGGTACCGCGAGGGAGACAAGCCCGCGCCCCGGAACGGCTTCCACGGCTCGCTGCCTACCGCGCCGCAGCTGCCCGACAGGGTCAGGACTCTCAAGGAAATGGTTCGATAATTTTATACTTTATTTTACTATTGACTGTCTCGTGGTTTCAACCGTGTAGATTTAGTTCTCCTTATGGTCGAAATAACCTAATATTTTTAATAAATAAAAGGTAGCCTATGTCCTTTCTCAGGGTTTAAAGATTGTATGTGCCAAATTTCATCAAAATCGGTTGAGAGGCTTAAGCGGGAAAGCGTAACAGACAGAGTTACTTTCACATTTATAATATTAGTGGGGATTGACTGTCTCGTGGTTTCAACCGCGTAGCTTGAGTTTCATACAAACTTTCATCCCCTATTTTATCCCCTTGGGGGTAGAATTAATCAAAATCTTTTCTTAGCAGATGCCTACGTCATAACATCTACTTGCATGCCAAATTTCAGCCCGATCCGTCCAGTGGTTTGGGCTGTGCGTTGATAGATCACTATGTCAGTCACCTTTTCGCATCTTCCATAGAGAAATTTATTTGCTGGACAAGCTATAGTCTCAATCCCATGTTTTTTTTGGGGTCGGCACTAGATTCAACCCGATGTGGCTGATCACCTGATTTTTATACGAAGCCATCTGCCATCTGACCTTCGCAACCCCTTTTTCGAGGAAAATCGGCAATCTGGGTTAAACCAGTTGTCAGACTTTCTTAGGCCTCTGACTGACCTGTAACGATTGCCAAAGATGATAAATTGGCAACCGGGACCGACGGCTTATCGTGCTCTCCGAGTCACGGAGGGAACTCGGGCGGTCACCCATCCAACTACTGGCTAGGCGTATGGTTGCTTAACTTCGCTGATCGAATGATATGCGCAATAGCAACTGTGCCACGAGCTCCACTCGACTCATTATCATTTATTTAAGAGCTAGGCTCTTGTCGGTGAAGCAATCGCCAACCCTCTCTATTGTCCGCTAACACTTTGACTTCCTTGTACGACATGGCGCTGACTTTTTCTCTCAGCTGTTGTACATAACTAATCCTTGGTCTCCCTCTTCTTCGCTTTCCTTCTATCTTCCCTTCTATGATGTTTTTAATGAAGGGGTCATGTCGTAATAAGTGTCCAATCATCCTGCCCCTCCTGTTTTCTATTGTCCGAATTATCATACTTTCTTCTTCTACTCTCTCTAATACTTCCTCGTTTGTGACCATCTCTGTCCAACTTATACCCTCCATCCTTCTCCAGCACCACATTTCAAATGCCTGCAGCCTTTCCCTATCTCTCTCCACTCGACTACTCTTTTGAAATATATTGTTATTGTTGTGTAAAGGCGAACGAGCTGGTGAACAAAGGCAACTACTCATCAGCCGTGGAGTTGTATAACAACGCGATCAGCGAGTGTCCCGACTGCGCCATTCTGTACTCCAACCGCGCCGCCGCGCTCATGAGGAGGGGATGGTAACACTACCCGCTTATATATTATTACTAGCTGTGCCCCGCGGTTTCACCCGAGAGATTAGATTTAGTTTCATCCTTATGTCCTTTCTCAGCGTCTAAAGATTGTCTGTGCCAAATTCATCAAAATCCCTTCAGGGGTTTAAGCGGGAAAGCGTAACAGACAGACAGAGTTACTTTCGCATTTATTATATATATACAGATAAATAAAATTGAAGTGTCTGTTTGTAATTAAAAAATAACAGCTTTTCACTAAATGCATATGAAAGTATACACGCTACTGACACTAAAAAAGCAAGTTTAAAATTTTTTCTCTGTCTGTCTGTCTGTTTGTTCCGGATAATCTCTGAAACGGCTGGACGGATTTTAACGGGACTTTCACTGGCAGGTTGCTGATGTTTTTAAGGAGTAACTTAGGCTACTTTTATTTATTAAAAATATTAGGGTCCCGCGACAATAAGGATGAAACTAAATCAACGCGGGTGAAAACGCGGGGCACAGCTAGTTTATAATATTAGTAGGGATGTTGCTTATTCATCAGCATAACGCAAAGGCTATAAGTTATAAAGGTATTGTGTGAATTGTCAAAAATATAAGGATAAGTCAAATCCTGCGTAGACGGAGATGCGGGCGACAGCTAGTGAATGTATATAGTCAAAGTCACTTCGATTAGGCTTTTTACAAAGTACTTTCAAATCGTCAGAATGACATAAATTATACAGGACTAGCTGTGACCCGCGGATTCGCCCGCGTAGAGTTTTGTAATGAGCCTAAAACACTCCGTGAAACGTCAGCTATCTGCCAGTGAAAGTCCCGTTAAAATCTATCCAGCCGTTTAGACGTGATGCCGTGACCAAGGGAAATAGGGATTCATTTATATATATAGACTAGCTGTACCCCGCAGTTTCACCCGCGTAGATTTAATTTCATGCTGTTTTTTTTAAATAAAATTAGCCTTAAACACTCCTTGAAACACAAGCTATCTGCCTGTGAAAGTCCCGTTAAAATCCATCCAGCCGTTTAGGCGTGGGCAAGGGTAATGGGGATTCATTTTTATATATAAGATTATACATGCTACTGCCAGGTTCGGAAGTTTGCTTCTACTGAGAAGAATCTGGCAAGAAACTCAGTAATAACGTATAATATGTGATTTCTCAGGTCCGGCGATACATACGCGGCAATAAAAGACTGTTACAAGGCCATTAAGTTGGATTCTTCGCACGTGAAGTCCCACTTCCGACTAGCCAAGGGTCTGATGGACATGAAGAGGGCTCGCGAGGCTCACGAGTGCCTGCTGTACTTCAAGGATAAGTTCCCCTCACACGCTGCCAGTCACGCCGTGTTCCTACTTCAGAAGGACATCAACGTAGCCCTGGAGAACTTGGAGACGCAGCCTGATGAAGGTGAGGTTGCAGATAAAATTATACTTTATGTTGTGGCATTGGATACCATCATTGGATATTGGAGGAGCTCGTGGCACAGTTGCTATTGCGCATATCATTCGATCAGCGAAGTTAAGCAACCATACGCCTAGCCAGTAGTTGGATGGGTGACCGCCCGAGTTCCCTCCGTGCCTCGGAGAGCACGTTAAGCCGTCGGTCCCGGTTGACTATTTAACATCTTTGGCAATCGTTACAGGTCAGTCAGAGGCCTAAATATATTCTGACAACTGGTTTAAGCCAGATCACAGATTTTCCTCCTAAATGAGGTTGCGAAGGTCAGATGGTAGTCGCTTCGTATAAAAATCAGGTGATCAGCCACATCGGGTTGAATCAAGTGCCGACCCCAACAATGTATGGGATAAGGCCAGGGAGATGCTGTTGTGGCATTGGATATCCCAAAAAACAATAAATGACCTCGAAAACGAGATCAAAACCGAAACCGATTGAGATCGACATCGAGTTTGTATTCTGTTCAACTCGTATTGGTTTTTTTTCAGTACCTTTTTTTTTATTGACGAAACCTTCAAAAGGTCCCCTACCGCCCTGGGAGAGGTAGGTTCGGGTATGTCTAATCGAATCAAATCAAATCAAAAAGTTTTATTCAACATAAGGGACACATGGAACACTTATTGGACGTCATTTCTCTTACGCTAACTTAGGATAATTTACCACCGTTTCCAAATGTAAGCCTGTCAGGAGAAGAAATGGCGAAACAAACTCCCCGGTTTTTTTTTACATGTGTCCCTTCTATATACATAGATAGACTTCTTTATACATATGTGGGATTTATATCGCACTAAAACCTCATCTGGTGGCCATCCTCCGTGCTCAGGGGGGACTCCGGGTACTCTGATAGTGTCCCTCACACTTTGCCGGGGCACATCCCCGGGGCAGCTGTATCGCCGCCCCTGGAGTCCTCGCTGTGCCAGGCACCTTCCCGGGCTTGCGCCTCGGTGGTCAAAGCTCCCACCCCGACTAGCAGGCCACCGCCTAGTCGCCTCTTAATTAAGGCACCCAGGGGATACCATAGCCAAATTCTTAGACTCTGGCTAGTGTCATGTATGATTTATATTGTTTCTTCATAGCTGAGTTTCTTGCCGGTTCTCTCCAGAAGGCTAGTTTCCGAACCGGTGATAAATTTTCGACATTCATAAGTGCTTTACCAGGGCCTAAACTGAATAAATATTTTTCATTTTCATTTTCATTGGGTGGGGTTTATTCAGTACTTAATCCAACGCGAACCAAATCAGTTTAGTTGAACAATAAGAGTATCGATTGATCTCCTAGGTGCTCAACACCCACTTTAGGGTAAAACGTCCAAGGGATTAGGCTAGCCCCAGCGTATGTCAGATGGGTGTAGGTGTGTGTGTCAGATGGGTGTAGGTGTGTGTGTGGTGCAGCAGGCGAGCCATGTATGATCCTGCAGCGAGTATCATCATCTATGTATCAAGCGAAAAAGCACTGCTTTAGCATTGGGATAGTCCCAGCGTATGTCAGATGGGTGTAGGTGTGTGTGTCAGATGGGTGTAGGTGTGTGTGTGGTGCAGCAGGCGAGGCGGAGGAGCGGCAAGCGACCAGTGTCCTCGAGAGGCAGCTGCGAGCCTCCGCCCTGGACTACTCCCAGAGGTTCCTGGGGCACTGCAACACCACCACTGACATCAAAGAGGCCAACTTCCTCGGACCTTGCGCTGATTATGTTGCTGCTGGGTGAGTGAAAGCATACCACGAACATTTGAGTCTTGTTGGGAGTTCAATTTGAATATTTTTGACATTTTTAATCTAGATAGATATCTATGCAGATAAATAAAATTGAAGTGTCTGTATGTTATTACAAAATACAACAAATACAACAAAAAAGCTTTTCACTATATGTCAATTATGAAAGTATGTACGGTAATAAATTAAAAAGCTTTTATTTGTCCGTCTGTTAGTTCCGGCTTATCTCTGAAAACGAATACGGGCACTTTCACTGGCAGATAGCCGACGTTACAAGGATACTTTTTTTTTTCTACGCGGGTGAAGCCACCGGGCACAGCTAGTATAGAATTAGGGTAACACGCGAACGGTAATGTAATGAAACAAGAAGGACTCCAACCAGTGCAATTCTCCTTAGTTCGGACGACGGTAGCATGTTCATATGGTGTCGCAAGTCCGGCAACATAGTGCGATGCTTGCGCGGGGACGAGTCCATCGTGAACTGCGTGCAGGCGCACCCGTCCATGTTCCTGCTGGCCACCAGCGGCATCGAGGCCGTCGTGCGCCTCTGGACGCCGCGCCCCGAGGTTATACACACACTACACACACTACACACACTCGAAACACTCAACATCCACGCTAAACACACTCAAAACACATAATATCCATACTAAACACTGCATCCACGGTGCATACACATTAAACACACTACATCCGCGCTACACACTACATCCATGCTTCACATACAATAAACGCTACATCTATACTAAACACTACATCCACGGTGCATACACATTAATCACACAACATCCGTGCTACATACACACTAAACACACTACATCCATGCTTCACATACACTAAACACACTACATCTATACTAAACACTCTATATCCACGGTATACACACACTAAACACATAACATCCACGCTACACATACACTAAACACACTACATCCATGCTTCACAAACACTAAACACACTACATTCACGCTACACACACACTAAAAACGCTTCTTTTCATTAGTTTCCCCAATCAAGTTCAGCATTTGCTTGGGGAAACCATGTCATTGCAGTAACATAAAGCGTCGAGTGGATATGTAATAGTGCCAAGTGTACGTGGTCGCACGGCGGTTGTAATAAAGTGAATAAAGTTATAAGTATGATATAAGAGGAACTCGTGGCACAGTTGCTATTACGCATATTATTCGATCAGCGAAGTTAAGCAAACATACGCCTAGCTAGTAGTTGGATGAACGCCCGAGTTCCCTCCGTGCCTCAGAGAGCACATTAAGCCGTCGATCCCGGTTGCCAATTTAACATATTTGGCAATCGTTACAGGTCAGTCAGAAGCCTAAGAAAGTCTGACAACTTTCCTCGAAAAAGGGGTTACGGAGGTCAGATGGCAGTCGCTTTGTATAAAAATCAGGTGATCAGCCACATCGGGTTGAATCAAGTGCCGACCCCAAATACATGGGATAAGGCCAGGGAGATGATGATGAAGATATAATTGTGATATCCGTGTTGGGTTCCTTAGGACGGGGGGCTGGAGACGCGCTCGGTGGGCGACAGTGGTGCAGCGGCGGCGGCCAACCAGCAGAGGATGCGCTCCGACCCTTTCGAAGCCATGTTGCTTAACATCAGCTTCGCGGGCGGAGCCGACCGAGACCTGCACTCGCCCGCCTGCCGACCCACATAGGTATACCACACGACATATACCGGCCAACAAGCACAGGTATACAGCGAAACCCACATTTGCAACGTGCTTCAGAACGATGTGTTCAAAGGCTAGTTTCCGAACTGGTGGTAAATTCCTCGACATTCATAAGTGCTTTACCAGGGCCTAAACTGAATAAATCATTTTTAATTTTTCATTTTCATTTTCATTTTTCAAAGAGACAAAATAACATTGTATGGAAATGGCAATTACAGAGTATACTATTTAAAGATGGCAATCAAGCATATACCACCTGATGGTAAGTGGCTACTGCAAGCTCATGCTGTACTTGTTTGAGGAAACCACATTTGGGAGTTCATTCTACAACCCTATCGTCCGGAGAAAGAAGCTCCGTTGAAATGATGAGTCTATCGCCGTCTCAGGCACTATACATTCATCTTTGAATTACTTCTCAGACATATGCAGGTTTCCTCACGATGTTTTCCTTCACCGTCAAGCACGTGGTGTGCACTACACATACGTTTTTAGAAAATCTCATTGGTACAGGCCCCACAAAGATTCGAACTTGCGTGGCTTGCGTAGCAGGCGACTGCTCAAATCCCAAGGCCACCATGATAATAAGCATAAGTTTTTAGAGGGCAATACCATGACTCTTCAAGCACTGCGCATAAGTTTTTAGAGAGCTACGCAAGTTCGAATCTCAGTGGGCCTGTATCATTAAGTTTTTTTTTCAACTCATAGCAGTTGTAATATTTGTTTCAGGCACGGCCTTGGATGATCGACCGCGAGTCGACGCGATGATATAAAGATCATCACACGAGTCATTTGTAAATACATAGTGTATATACCTACATATACTAACCAGCCAGGCAGTTATTGATAACTTACCTTTAAGTTTTTAGTTATTACATATATTATTATACATATATGGTGCCAGAAGTTCACAATATTTAAACATTTCTCAACGCAAATCATTCGATCATTGACGTTAAGCAACCCTAACCCGGCCCAGTTGGATGGGTGACCGCCCGAGTTCCCTCCGTGCCTCGGAGAGCACGTTAAGCCGTCAGTCCCGGTTGCCAATTTAACATCTTTGGCAATCGTTACAGGTCAGTCGGAGGCCTAAGAAAGTCTGACAACTGGTTTTACCCAGATTAAAGATTCTCCTCGTAAAAGAGGTTACGAAGGTCGGATGGCAGTCGCTTCGTATAAAAATCAGGTGATCAGCCACATCGGGTTGAATCAAGTGCCGACCCCAACAATGTATGGGATAAGGCCAGGGAGATGATGAAATGGTACACGAAGTACCAGGCGCACATAACGGACAAGGAGTTAATAAGTTGATTGCGACTAACATGGAGCCACATCGGGTTGAATCAAGTGCTGACCCCAACAATGTATGGGATAAGGGATGATCAAATGCGCAAAGTTATTGATTAAAGGTTAAGATTTGCTTATGAATGAGGGCAAGAGAAACATAATATTACAAATGGAATGGAAAAATCTTTTATTCGAATTTTATTACGACGTATTGCCCAGAATGGAAGAAACCTAGCCGACGAAAAGAGTGACAGGAGGCCTACTCGCTTTCTCCGAAAAACGAAGCTTCGGCCGAAAGTTCGCAAAGTTCCTATCACGGTTATTATTCGTTCTAAAATTACGATGTTTGTATTTTCTAAACCAACTTTAATTAAATTATTAGACGAAGAAAAATTTGAGTATGATAAAAACAAAGCGATAGTGAAACTACGTTTAAATTTCGTTCGTTCACGAAGTTTCGTTTTCGGAGAAAGAGAGTAGACCCCCTGAATAAGAAATAATTTGCCGTGATGTGACGAATTCTATTAAGAAGTTACATTTGATACTCTCAATATACAACTCCATACATACATACATATGCTCACTCCTGTATTCCCCGAAGGTGTAGGCAGAGGTGTAATAACAACACCCACTTTTCACTCAAGATGATTATGTACCAACGTGACAGAGGGTGAGTTCATCGCCGTCCCAGGCACTATACATACGTCTTTGAATTACTTCTCAGACATATGCAGGTTTCCTCACGATGTTTTCCTTCACCGTAAAGCACGTGGTGTGAAATCACTGCACATAAGTTTTTAGAAAAACTCGTTGATACACACCCCGCTGGGGTTCGAATTTGCGTCGCTTGTGTAGCAAGTGACTACTAACCTAAACCCCACAGTAACTCCATCTTAACTTTTAATATAGCTGTGCCTCGCGGTATTACCCACGTAGAGTGACCAATAAGTTAGTTACTGAGAAATTTTTTATCATTTTCCATTGATGCTTCGCTCCTGGTCGCAGCGTGGTGTTATAAAGCCTAAAGCCTTCCTCGATTAATGAACTATCCATCACACCAAATTTTTTTTCGATTCAAGCCGAACAAACACTTCATCTTTATAATATTAACTAGCTGTGCCCCGCGGTTTCACCCGCGTGGATTTAGTTTCATCTTTATTGTTGCGGAACCCTAATAGTTTTAATAAATAAAGCGTAGTAGCCTATGTTACTCCTTGTAACATTAGCTATTCACCAGTGAAAGTTCCGTTAAAATCGGTCCAGCCGTTTCGGAGATTACCCGGAACAAACAGACAGACAGACGGACAGACAGACAGAGAAAAAAATATATAATTGGTTTTTCTGTGTCAGTATCGTATATACTTTTAATGAAAAACTGTTATTTTAGAATTACAAACAGGCACTTCAATTTTATTTATCTGTATGTATATGTATAGATAATTGATTTTATTGATTTGAACTGGGGATGAAATGACACTGAGGCGAAGATTATAGTTAGACTTGTTTTTTAAGACTGATTTCAATTGCAGTAAGAGGTGCATTGAGTTTTAAAAATAATATGCTTATTAAAACTCCCTTTCAAATACTCCTTTTATTTTCAAAATGTTCGTTTCATACCTTTCAAGTCTGTTATTAGAAAACTAGCCGTGTCCCGTGGCTTCAGCCGCGTTGACTAAATTTTATGTCTGGCTTTATTTTTGTAAATAAAAGTGGCTTAAATGAATCTTTGTAACGTCCGCTATGTGCTAGTAAAAGTCCTGTTGTAATCGGTCCAGCCTTTTCAGAGATTTGCCGGAAAAAACAGCCAGACAGAGAAAAAAAAGCTCTCAAATTCTAACGTTCTCTCTTCTATATAATGTTTTTATTATTCCAAGCGTACGGTACAACCAGGTTATATATTTTTATAAAACCAGGTTCTGCACGCGGCTTTGCCCACTTGCCACTTTGATATACTATTCTAAATATTGGCGAAAATCAGTGAAATTAAATTATGTTTCATAACGTATTTGCCTTCTTGAAATGTCAACTTTCCGGGTTCCAATAGGTAATAGACAATAGAACACTTCCATAGTAATAAGCCCTCGGCCATTAGTTTTTTCTTTATTTTTAAGGCAATAGTAATTAAAACCCTGTTTGATTTCTTAAAAATGGTAAAGAAAAATACGAACACGAGGCGGGACTCGAACCCACGACCTCTGCATACCATGCAGTTGCTCTTCGAACTGAGTTACTCGTGATCCTACCTCAAGCGTCGAATTTTTCTTCTCTTGTTTTTTGGTTTAGGGGCCACCTTGCGCCATCTGTTGGTCAGTATCCAAACTCAACTGATACTGTGTTTATTTAACCGACTGTTAAAAAGAGGTTTTATTGTTGACGCTGTTTTTTAAAATAATGGTGGAAGGATTGTATGCGTGTCTCTAGCTGTGATGTATATAATATTTTTGTATTGAATTGTATAAATACTAGAATAGTATAGTGTATAGATGTATTTTGGCAGGAATACGTTCTGAAACAAACACCTATGTTATACAAGTGCGGTAACTGAAAATAATACAAATAAATATACTCATGCCATCCCAGAAGGGTCCCCGAAAGGGTAAGATTCGTGCCAACGTGACAGATAGCGAGTCGATCGCCGGCTCAGGCACTATACATACGTCTTTGAATTACTTCTCTGACAAATGCAGGTTTCCTCACGATGTTTTCACCGTAAAGCACGTGGTGTGAAATCACACATAAGCTTTTTTTACAAAAAGACATTGGTACTAACCCCGCTGGGATTCGAACTTACGTCGTTTGCGTAGCAGGCGACTGCTCAAACCTCAAGGTCACGGCTCTTTTTTTGATTTGCAGCGCCCCTAGCGAGAGGGATCGGAATTAAATGTGACGTTTGATTGAGAAAATTGTTGAAGTTTTTTGCCTCTTACATAAGTTAGTACTTTTAATTAAGCAAACCGCTTTAGTGATATTAATTTGAGGCATTTCGCTTTGTAGGCGTTTTAAATGCTAGTTGTTTTGCCACTTAGTCTAGCTGTGTATAGCGGTGTAGACGTAATCCTTCAAAGTCGTTTTTTGGTAGACATTATGATTAAAAGAACATGTCAACATCAAGAACGTCTCAGGGGGCCTACTCGCTTTCTCTAAAAAACGTAGCTTCGGCCGAAAGTTCCTACCACGGTTCTTGTTCGTTCTAAAATTACGTCATAACTTGGTCCACTAGGAAATTATTTGACGTTTATATATTCTAACCATACTTAAATTTAATAATTAAACGATTAAGAAATGTAGTTTGATAAAAACAAAGCGATATTGAAACTACGTTTGATTTTCGTTCGTTTGCGAAGATTCGTTTTCGGAGAAAGAGAGTAGACCCCCAGGACACTGAGAGCCTAGTGCGAGCTTTTCACTCCCGCGGTCACAAGTCACCGCGTTTGTATAGGATCGGAACAGCGCCTCTGTCGGCCTAAAGATGACACTATTGTGAGCCCATACAAATCTGCGTTTACGTCGACGCGGTGACTTGTGACGGCAATTTTAAGAAAACTCGCACTAGGCACTGAATGAAAATGGCACAGTTTCATTATTATTACAAAAATCGCATACCATAAACATTGGTTTAAAAGTAGTGGATGGTTATAGTTTTAGTCCGAGTTTGGTCTAGTCTCAGTTTAAGCCATGTTTGGTAATAAAGGGGAATTACAGCGTGCTTGTATACGAAAACGTATTTCAAGCATAGATTTAAATATATTTATTCCGTAGATAACTTTTGTTTCCTGAATTTTCATAATATAATACATTGTTATAAAATTGGACGATACATTTTACTTTTCAGTTTTATTTTATATCCTTACCCTTACCACTATATAAAGCTCATCGGTGCCTCAGGTATTACCAATTTAGCATCTTTGGCAATCGTTACAGTTCAGTCAGAGGCCTAAAAATAATCTGACAACTGGTTTAATCCAGATCACAGATTTTCCTCCTAAATGGGGTTGCGAAGGTCAGATGGCAGTCGCTTGGTATAAAAATCAGGTGATCAGCGACATCGGGTTGAATCAAGTGCCGACCCCAACAATGTATGGGATAAGGCCAGGGAGATGATGATGATGATGGTGCCTCAGGTATTACCATGTTATTACGTCGACGATATCGCCTGCGTATTTTCCTCATGTTGTATGGGTTTAATGTTCCCATCCCCGTTAAGCGCCCCAAGCGGCGAGTGTAGGAAGTTTTACGTCTCCATACAAAAGCGCAAAACGCAAGGTCAAGCGACAACGTTCAAACGTGTTACAACCTAATCATGGAGCACTGGATGCGTATTTTACTGAGTGAAACGGGCACATGTATATTATGTGCATACATCTAATCTATACAGATAAATAAAATTGAAGTGTCTGTTTGTAATTCCAAAATTACAGCTTTTCACTAAATGCATATAAAAGTATACACGCTACTGACACTAAAAAACCAAGTTTTAATTTTTTTCTCTGTCTGTCTGTTTTCTTTCTTTCACTGGCAGGTAGCTGATATATCAAGGAGTAACGTAGGCTACTTTTATTTATTAAAATATTAGGGTTCCGCGACAATAAGGATGAAACTAAATCTACGCGGGTGAAACCGCGGGGCACAGCTAGTAGTCAATAAATAAACATTCAATGGCGAAAAATTCTTTATTGATAGAACAACATAGATGTTATCGTTTATTTTATGACATCAATAGATAACTTATACTATTTCGCAAAAGCATTCTCAGCTTAAAATACAGGATAAATAAAATAAGTAGGTCGCTAAGTACATTTAACAAGATATTTTTTTGAGAGAGATAATACATTTGTAGTGCAATGTAATTTCAATTTGTGGTCAAATAAAAATTCCTCCACATAGACTGGTGGTACGACGAGGAGTAAGTCCTTACAACTATGGGCCCTCATACAAGAACTGGAGCAATTAAGTTCAAATGCTTCAAGCTGGCCGTGAGGAGCAAACCCTTCACTTTCTTTTTGACACCAGCCCCCTAAACATAGACTAAGATAATCCTTGTTTAAAAGTAGCGTCGCTCTTTCTGTGATACAGATTCAAACAGGGATGGACATAGTTTTAGTTTGAGTTTGGTCTAGACTTCATTTAAACCATGTTTTTTAATGCCATGATACTCGTAGATAGTGACAGATTTATGCACATCACATACATCTGTCTTATAATCTGCATATGGCAATAAGATGCCATGAATTGCCATGGTAGGGTTCAAGTGCCTGTATTATATTATATACTAGCTGTGCCCCGCGGTTTCACCCGCGTAGATTTCGTTTCATGCTTCATGTTGCGGAACCTTATATATTTAATAAATAAAAGTAGCCTAAGTTACTCCTTGGAACATCAGCTACCTGCCAGTGAAAGTCCCGTTAAAATTCGTCCAGCCGTTTCAGAGATTAACAGACAGACAGAGAGACAGTGAGAGAAAAAAATGTAAACTTGGTTTTTCGGTGTCAGTAACGTGTATACTTTCATATGCATTTAGTAAAAAGCTGTTATTTTGGAATAACAAACACACACTTCAATAGTATTTATCTGTATAGACTGTATAGATACACAGAAAAACTAAACTATCGTTTGAATGTCATAATCTATACTCGACTTATCACGGTACAATATGGGTAATTGACAGCGCCTCTAGCGGCCACGTGAAGAACTTACATTTGTCATAAAAAAATGTGCGGTGACGCGGCGATTACAGATATATCACATTATCACAAAACAATACAAACGGATCGAAGAAACTAAAAATGTATAACACTTACTAGTAATTCTACCGTACACTGAAGTTACATTACCAGTTCCTTGATGCAAGAACTCCAAAAGTCCACTGATTAGCCTGACGGACACAGCTCGAGGGGTACACAAGTGTGGCGTGATTTCTACATTCACCCAAATTCAACATTTTTCTTTTGCTGAAATGCGGTTTTGCATATACTTACTTATCTATGTATACCCAATTTGATGGGTAGGCAGTTCTACAGTGCAAACATTTCATATTACTTCACTTTTCATACAATCTATACAGATAAATAAAATTGAAGTGTCTGTTTGTAATTCCAAAATAACAGCTTTTCACGAAATGCATATGAAAGTATACACGCTACTGACACTTAAAAACCAAGTTTTAAAATTTTTCTCTGTCTGTCTGTCTGTCTGTTTGTTCCGGGTAATCTCTGAAACGGCTGGATCGATTTTAACGGGACTTTCACTGGCACTGGTAGCTGATGTTTCAAGGAGTAACTTAGGCTACTTTTATTTATTAAAAATATTAGGGTTCCGCGACAATAAGGAAGAAACTAAATCTACGCGGGTGAAACCGCGGGGCACAGCTAGTATGCAATAAATTTATAAATTAAAACCGACATAAAGTTAAATCATACATTTGTTTTTAAAAACAATTCTAACATTTTTAAAAGCACTGTATATAATTTAACATAATATTAGATATCAGTAGCCCTAGACAAACTAACATTCTCTCGCGCTTGCGCTAATAGAAACGATGTATGGAAATTACATAAATCAGTCACATGACATATGTCATTCCCCTACATTTTGCATCGTTTCTACAAGCGAAGCGTGAGGACAATGTTACTTTGTCTACAGGCCCTGTTCAGGATTCCAAAATGGTATTCTTCATGATGGTAAGGTTATTGTAGAAGCTCGCAACTAGGTGTGGGAACTCTGCCTCCGTTGGCGAATGGGAACTGCCAACGGTGGTGGAGTTACCAGGCCCAGGTACGTTCCTGAGTGAGTGAGCTCCTGACTTTTGTCTTCTTTCAGGAATAAACGATGAATTAAAACCCACGATGAACGGAAACTTCTCACTTTGCGTTCCTGAAAAAATAAACAAAGTTTAATTTACATAGATATTTTTTACATAAACAAAATCTATTAACTAGATTATTTAAAATCGCTGTGCTGACAAATTAGGGTTTCTTTTCACACATCTGACAGAAACTAGAAGATAGTAGGTACTCGCAAGTGGCACTTGGTGTTGCAGTATTCAAAGGCTGCAATAGCAGCTTACCATCACGCGGACTACTATAAGGTTTTTTGTCTTCGTAGATCAAATAATAATTTTGTTCGCTCTACGGGTTTTATTAATACTATATTCACAGACTATCTACCTACATCCACATATGCAGCTGTCACAACCAATCATAGAATTATATGCAACTAATAGAAATATACTTTTTTATACTCTATTTGACACATATGAAATGAGAAAGAAAAAATATTGTCTTTGCTCTAATAGGATTTTTTTTGTCATCGGTCGTGGTCTTAGCTGAATCTAATAGTTGCATAGACAGCATAGAGTTCCCTCTATAAGTCTATGATACTCACGTATTTAAACGAGGGTAGGTAAAAAGAGGATAGTTTTGAACTGGTTTGAAAATAGTGACACGTTTAAAATTATAAGTGTTTGCAAAGTATGCTTAGTTTTTACCGGTTTGTCATAACTATTTTATATGGAAACGGTAGTTAATTAACCTAAGTTACCGTTAGAGAAATGACGCTCAATAAGTGTTCAAAGTGTCCCTTATGTTGAATAAAACTTTTTGA
The DNA here is from genome assembly GCA_964035505.1 of Watsonalla cultraria. Taxonomy (NCBI): domain Eukaryota; kingdom Metazoa; phylum Arthropoda; class Insecta; order Lepidoptera; family Drepanidae; genus Watsonalla; species Watsonalla cultraria. Next base: position 807,996 of record OZ037721.1, read on the forward strand.
TTTGGCAAGTTTTTTTTAAATATTGTTGTGGATACATAGAATTTATTTTTTTATAGATTTTCGAATGTTTTTAAGTTTCTCTGTTGTGTTTTTTAGATTCAGTGTGTATTTGTGGCAAACATGGCTTCATAACTACTTCGTGCTCGAGTTGCATTAAGTGATCTGATCTATATTTATATTATAAATAGCTGTGCCCCGCGGTTTCACTCGCGTAGATTTAGTTTCATCCTTATTGTCGCGGAACCCTAATATTTTTAATAAAAGGTAGCCTATGTCCTTTCTCATTCGACATTATCTGATTAGACTTCTTCTATCGTCGTCCCAACCACTATACATACGTCTTTGAATCATTTCTCAGACATATGCAGGTTTCCTCACGATGTTTTCCTTCAAATACTTTCCGTAAAGCACGTGGTGTGAAATCACTGTACATAAGTTTTTAGAAAAACTAATTGGCTAGGTTGCTGGAATTCGAACTCGTGTCGCTTGCGTAGCAGGTGACAACTCAAACTCCACGACTACCGCGGCTCTTTGTTTTAGTTAAATGCATAGTTGGGTATAATATTATCTATACAAATAAATAAAATTGAAGTGTCTGTTTGTAAATCCAAAATAACAGTTTAAACACTAAAAAAACTAAGTTTAGACACTAAGTTTAGACACTAAAAAAACAAGTTATAATTTTTTTCTCTGGCTGTCTGTCTGTTTGTTCCGGGTAATCTCCGAAACGGTTAGACCGATTTTAACGGGACTTTCACTGGCAGGTAGGTGATGTTTCAAGGAGTAATTTGGGCTTTTATTTCTTATAAATATTAGGGTTCCGCGACAATAAGGATGAAACTTAATCTACGCGGGTGAAACCGCAGGGCACAGCTAGTATTTTATAATTATCGAATATTATAATACGATGACATTTAACTGGCGGTTATTATGTATTTTAAGTGGTAAACATAAAAAAAACATTTGGCTCTCGTCTACATGAAAAACGAAAACATACATACCCTTTGGTTATAAATAAACTATTTATATGATAGTAGAAGTCCTTCAGCTTTGATATAACTCAGTTTAAATCTGTTTGTATACCAACATAATAAAATTATCATTGAAAATATTCGTAAAAGTATTTGCTGACCATTGGGACTCAAAATATTCGGACAAAGTGTCCTAAAACAATATATTTCGTACAGTCAGATAAAAATCTTTGAACTTTCCTCCAACGATAATTGCTAAATTACTTAAGATTTATTTTAGAACTTTTTGATAATATTTTTACATTCAAAATATATTTTTCTGTTACTAAACTGCTTCAATAATTTGATAATTACTCGTAGTGTCATAATAGCCAGAGTAAAAATATTACAATTAAAATGTGTCAACCCGAATAAATTTCGCCAAATCGTTAGCAAATCGAAAAAGTAATATTTAACCGACGAAAGAAAAGAGAAGGTTATCTAATCAACCCGTATATTTTTTTAATACAACTCCAGCACACCAGCACGTTCGGATATGTTAAAACAGGACGCTTTCCGTTCGGATATACGGTCGAACACTTCGGAGTCACAGCTCACTGCACAGCCTATCACTATTATAACTTACAGTCGCTTTGAACGACAAAGTGAACCCACACAGCCCGCATTTTCAACTACACTATACAAAAGAAACAGTCGTATTAGAACAAATTCTTATATTTCCCTACGTGTCTGCCCTGTACGTGGATTGCCCTGTCCCGCTCGCGCGCGTCCCACTCAACCCCTTCGAACGAACTGCCGCCTATTTGAATTCGAAAAACGAACGAAAAAGCTGCCCGTGAGTCGGCCATTTTGTAATTCATTTTGTTTAATGGAAATACCAACTTTATCCCTTTTAACAATAAGACATATAATCGCGTGCGATGCGGTATAGGTGGTCTGACTTGTGGGAATAGCTTTTTTATTTTTGCTTATTTAATTCGCTAGCGCTTCGGTAATTCCGGCGGTGTTTTATAATATTCCTTGCTTCATTGCTGCTAATTAGACCTAATTAGTTTCTATTGGATCGTTTAAGTGATAAAAAATGTTTATTTAATTTTCGTTTATGAATATTAAGTTAGTTCCATAATCATTAAACCACGGAAAAAAATTTAGTAAAATTTCTGTTCTCTATGCATATTTTACACTCGAAGGACCAATATCTTAATGGAAATACTTATGAGTCTGCCACGTTTATTATTATAACATCCATTGCCTATTTCTGTATCATTAATTAAATACTGTCAGATCATCAGAGAAGTGCAAAACATCCCTAAGATGATTGATCTTAGCGTTATACATAGCCTTCCTCGATAAATGAGCTATCTGAACAAACCCAAAGTTTGTTCATGAATAATTTCATATTCTATATTCTTCGATAACTTGTAAAAAGTGCAGCCCGTTCTTCCAAACAATAAAATGATGGCTGATATGAAATATTATATTTACAAAAGGGAATACAACCAAAAACAATACTGAATAAGATAGGTTTCAATATAAATATCTTCAAGAGCAATAGTATTTTACAAGAACAATATATTTTTAATTCAAGAGCAATAATAATGAATTCAATAACAATAACAATAATAAGTAAAATTGAAAAACAAAAGAAAATCGAATCTATTTTAAATTTAAACTTATTCTTATTTTTAACTGTCGATGGCCAGTAGCAAAATAGGTCCTGGCCTTCTTGAATGTTACAATAAATTTAACATACCGCCCACCATGGACAAATAGTATACATTTTCCATTCATATTCCATATATATTAAAAAAAATACAAAACACAGTAGTTCGTATAAACTTAGCTAAATAAAAAATTATTTCTAAATTACATTCAAGCCGTAGGGGCTGTATAAATCATAAAACATCTTTAAACTACTAGGAACTCCACATATATGTCACTATCAACAATTTTCAAAACTAAACCTGGATAAATATCCTAAACCACTTAACCAAACAAAATATTCGTCTGACATAACTATTTATATTCACATTATATATATTTTTTATTAAATATTATGAAGATCAATATCAATAACAATGAATTTCATATTAAATTACTATTATAGTATCAACTCGTGTGATACCAGGGTGTTTTTATACAATAATATCTCGTATCTAACAATCGCGCAGAATGGTGGCGTTGACCACCTTCAATATTCAACTCTACATCTGCATTTTGCAGTCCAGTTACAGCCTCCGGCCACTTATGACGACATTCACCATTATTATCATCCTTGATAATATTTATCTTATCTCTCACAATACTATTATCATCCGCATACTCTATATAATTACATAATATGTTACTATTTTCTTTTCCCTGACTATTTCTAATAAGGTTAGTTGAAACCATAGGTTTCTTTTGATGGTTGTAACTTGTCAACGGTGTAGTATCATGATTAAGTTGCATATCACTTGTCAGTACAGAATCTATAGTTTCTTTACGAAAATGTGGTTCAAAATTGTAACGATGCAGCAACGAATGATGTTTTCTCCTACATATTCTGCATCGCACAGATAATCGACAAAAATAAACGGAATGATTCGCGCCAAAACAATTAAAACATAATCCCTGTGTCTTAATAAAATTACGCCTTGTTTCAATTGATGCATTGGAAAAAAGTTTACAATTGACAAGTTTGTGTTGTTCAGAGCAAAAATTACAATTTACGATGTTTACATGATGACAGCTTACTTCTATATCTCCACTACCGGCATTTATACTATTATCAATAAATTCTAAAGATCGATATCTGTTTTCTAAAAATGTTTGGAAGGAGACTAGAGTTGGCAAATCGTTATTTACACTTATTTGAGCTTCCCATAGTTTCCTCGACCCTATATCTAAATTTGAACTCAAAATATAAATAATCAATATGTCCCAATTTTCAATATTTACATCCAAGTTCTTTAATGCGTGTAAACATTCATTTGACACATCCAATAAATGTTTTATAGCTGTAGAATTTTCATATACTATATTTTTTTGATTCATGAAACGTTTCAAAATGCAATTAACTAAATATCTTTTATTGTCATACCTGTTCTCTAACTGTGACCAACAAATAGCGTAGTTAATGCTCGTGATCGGGACATGGCGCAGCAGTTGCTCAGCCTCGCCACTTAAATGAGCTTTCAAATAATGAAGCTTTTGCACGTCATCTAAGTATTTATTATTATGTATTAAGGAAGTAAACAATTCACGAAAACTTATCCACTCTGTATACTTTCCGGAAAATACTGGCAAATCTATTTTTGGTAGTTTGACATTATTTTGATCTATTTTGTTTGTATGGTGTTCTGCAGAGTTTGCTGCCCTTAATTGATTAAATACTATTAAGTCCTCCTTTAGTTGTGCCTTGTAGCACAAATACAACTCTTCCGTGGCCTCAAACAACTCGTCTTGGAAATACAAAGCATTTTCTATATCTATATCTGTTACCATTAGAACTATTTCTCGATGGGTTGTACAAAACGAAAGCCATTGTGATTCTAAGTTCTCTAACCTTGCCTCTATATACGACGCGGACAAGCGATCTTTTGGGGACTTGCTATAATTCGATATAGCTTTTGTTATATATATATTTACATCATTCTGTAACTTACTAAGAGACTCCATTATTTACAAAAGTATCTCTTCTTATGTAACAAACCACACGCTTCAATAAGATATATATACAAATTAACTTTAAATTAAACCAAACTATAACAATACTGCTATAATTATTTTTAGGTTGGATGAATAGACAAACACTTCTAATGCAGTATAATAATCTGCCTCTATAGAATATTCTACAACTCACACCTACAAATTGTCAGTCTTTATCCATAGGACACTAAATACATATTCTTCCACTTTGATTTTTACACTATATAACGTACTCACAGTTTAACTTCTATATACAACACACTTCGCTGAAAACCAGGTTGACTCGGTTCACCTTCGTTCCTCCAAACAGCAGTACCCTTTGCATACAGGCTCTACCACCGGCGCCGCCCACCGTTTAGCCGCTAGCCGAACTCAGGAACTCACTGAATTGCACCTCACCGTAGCAATGATACGTGGTCATCCGACCACTAGAAACGTCGCCGCCAAGGTCCGGTCAGCCCAGTCATCCGACATAGAAGGACCAATGAACAAACCCAAAGTTTGTTCATGAATAATTTCATATTCTATATTCTTCGATAACTTGTAAAAAGTGCAGCCCGTTCTTCCAAACAATAAAATGATGGCTGATATGAAATATTATATTTACAAAAGGGAATACAACCAAAAACAATACTGAATAAGATAGGTTTCAATATAAATATCTTCAAGAGCAATAGTATTTTACAAGAACAATATATTTTTAATTCAAGAGCAATAATAATGAATTCAATAACAATAACAATAATAAGTAAAATTGAAAAACAAAAGAAAATCGAATCTATTTTAAATTTAAACTTATTCTTATTTTTAACTGTCGATGGCCAGTAGCAAAATAGGTCCTGGCCTTCTTGAATGTTACAATAAATTTAACACTATCAAATACTGAAATTATTTTTAAAATCTAACCAGCTATTCTAAACGTCCACAATTCCAACCAAAAACCAACGACATTCGAAAATGAAAATGATTTATTCAATTTAGGCCCTGGTAAGGCACTTATGAATGTAGAAGAACTTACCGGTTCGGAAACTAGCCTTCTTAGAAGAACCTACAAGGAACTCAGCTGGCATCATGTACATTTCATTACATAGTAAATAATGATTTAATTACAATAAATAAATGCGAACCAATAGTTAGTTTATTGTGTGAATTGTCCAAAATATAAAGATGACTTATCTTGTCATTCTCATTCTATTATATTCATTTCATAGTCATTAAGTCCTGCGCAGACGGAGTTGCGGGCACCAGCTAGTATTATTATATTACTATAGAGTATAGAGTAAAGATAGTAAAACGCATACAAGACACAATTCAATTCTCACAATGAATCATCAAGTTTAATGCGTGGGCGATCCCGTATACATACACTTTTATACACATGTCTCCGAGCTCTTATTACTATGGGAATAGAGATTAAAATTGAATTGTTTTATATACTTTGCCTGTTTTGAAAGGGTATACTAATCATTGTTTATTATTCTAGGTACTCTCCCCCTATATAAGTATTATTTTAATATATTTATTAGACTAGCCTTTTCTTGCTACTTAAATTCGAATAGAATATTTATGTACTAGCAGGGGCCTTACGATGTAGCTGTGCCCCGCGGTTTCAACCGCGTAGATTTAGTTTCATCCTTATTGTCGCGGAACCCTTATATTTTTAATAACTAAAAGTAGCGTTAGTTACTCCTCGAAATATCCGCTGCCTACCAGTAAAAGTCACGCTAAAATAGGACCAGCCGTTTCAGAGATTACCCGGAACAAACAGACAGACAGACAGAGAAAATGTTGAAAACTTGGTTTTTTAGTGTCAGTATCGTGTATACTTTCATATGTATTAAGTGAAAAGCTGTTATTTTGAAATTACAAAATGCATGTACAATTAACTGTGTAGTAATCCAGACTTGGGCTACTGGGAAATTACAGATGGAAAAACCCAATAAGTAACACTGGCTGAACTGGATGTCGAACCCAGGACCTATGGTACACTAAGTTACTAGAGCTGTCACTACAAAATTTATTAAAACTCCATATAATGGAAGAAAATGTTCGAAATATCCACGGGAATGTGAAAAAAATATCGCACTATCAAAACGAGAGGGGCTCAATTCAATTTTTTTTAAATTGCAATCATAGGTAAGTTTAAATTAATAACTTTACTTGACAGTAGCTTTTTTTAGCTTTTAGCTTTTTGCTAGTTTCCAAGTACAATGTGACTATTTTATATTTTTACAGTAAAGTCTAGGTTGTGCTTTGTCAATACTTAAAAAAAATATTTTATATGATTTTTTTTAAACTTCGGGTAGAACATAATTTTTAGAACTAAATAATTTTTGTAAAATTTGGAGTTGAGCCCGTTTTTAAGGTGCGACATGTTTCAAATATCTTCATTTTAAAAGTGTCAGAGGAGACTTCCATATACTAGATACGAAGTGAGTGAACCCGCGGTGAACAGCTAGTAATACATAGATGATGATATCACTATCTCCACCCCAACCTTTAGTAACGAACTATCAAATATTAACTTTCTTGATAACAAATGCCTTTGACTTCTTGAAGCTGATAAGAACTCCATAATTTAAATTTAAGCTTTATACAACTGAAAATAAAATTCATTTTAGAGTGAAATTTGGAGTGGTGGTTACGACTAATGTTTGTTGATTGTTATCTATTTATGTAACATTGGGGTAGGTTAGGGTCGGAATAATAAGAAAAAAGTAACTGAAAATCATAGTTATAAAATTTAGACTGCCTTTTTATCGAATCCAAACTTAATCCTCTTTTAGAAAACATGGTTTAAACGTAGACCAGACCAAACTTGAACTAAAACTATGTCCATCCCTTTGAAATCCGTATCACAGGAATAAATGGAAGTTCTTTTTTAAGCCAAGAACTGGGGGTCTACTTTCTTGCTCCGAAAACGAAACTTCGTAATCGAACGAAAATCAAACGCAGTTCTTTTATCGCTTTGATTTTATCAAACACAAGTATTCGTTCGTTTAATAATTTAAGTAAAGTAGGTTCAGAATATACAAATGTCAAACAATTTTCTAGCAGACATTCGGACGTAATTTTAGAACGAATAAGAACCGTGGTAGGTACTTTGCGTTCTTTCGGCCGAAGGTTTTTCGGAGAAAGCAAGTAGGCCTTGCATTTAGTGAAAAGCTGTTAATATGGAATTACAAACAGACACTTCAGTTTCATTTATCTATATAGATTCAGAAGGAATAGTTTTGTTGATAAAACATTGGATTATACCATTACCTATGAATGACATTTATTGAAACAATACTCATGATTCATTTGGGATTCCTTTTCCTTTAAGTTATAACAATGGTGGATTATATACTAGACGCTTAGATACGTTGATTATCAACTTGGTCCATGGGACATTGAGACTTCGCGTTCGATTCTAGATCTGCATTACATTTTCTCTGAGTGCTTTTATGAAATCAAATTAATTTCGGTCTTAGTTTCGAACTTAATATATTGTATAGTATCTTTAATGGCATTGAACGTTACCTTACCTATAAAACTGCGTAAAAAAACGCATCTATTAGCGGATTTAGAATAGGCTTGAATACGTTAATGTGATGACATTATAGGGTGCTCTTAGCATTCCGTGTTGTATTAAAATAATGTTTAAGGATGTTTTCTCTCATTCGGTTAAGGACAGATTCTGGTTATGACAGATTCTTTATAAGGCAGATGCGTGTTAGCGCAGAAAGACAGTCATGTACACAGTATAAGTTGTAAGTAATCTCGTTCTTAAAAGCCTTTCTGTTGAATGCAAGTGAATATTTAAATGTTGATGCGTAGATAATGTTCCATATGTTGTGTGTTTCACATCTATACAGATAAATAAAATTGAAGTGTCTGTTTGTAATTCCAAAATATCAGCATTTCACTAAATGCATATGAAAGTATACACGCTACTGACAAAAAAAAACCAAGTTTAAATTTTTTCTCTGTCTGTCGGTCTGTCTGTCTGTCTGTCTGTTTGTTCCGGGTAATCTCTGAAACGGCTGGACCGATTTTAACGGGACTTTCACTGGCAGGTAGCTGATGTTTCAAGGAGTAACTAGGCTACTTTTATTTATTAAAAATATTAGGGTTCCGCGACAATAAAGATGAAACTAAATCTACGCGGGTGAAACCGCGGGGCACAGCTAGCCTACACTAATATTATAAAGAGGAAAGATTTGATTGTTTTTTCGTGTTTGCATTGAATAAGCTCCCAAACTACTTGACCGATCTTGAAAATGCTTTCAACAATGGATAGCTGCATCATCATAGAGTAACATAGGCTATATTTTATCCCCCGTACTCCCACGGGAACGAGAACTACCCGGGTGAAACCACGTGACGTCCGCTAGTATTAAATATATAGTTTAAAATCTTGTAAGTAACTGAGGACAGATAATCTTGAGAGCCAGAATTTTCTTATTAAAAGCCCTTTAAAAAAATCTATAATTATATTGGACCATGCACCTAACATCATTGGGGTCAAGGCCTACTCGCTTTCTCTGAACTGAAGCTTCGGCCGAAAACTAGCAAAGTTCCTACCACGGTTATATTCGTTCTAAAATTACGTCCGAACGTAGTCCGCTAGACGTTTACATAAACTAAACCTACTTTAATTTAATTATTGAACGAAAAAAACAAATCGATAATAAAACTACGTTCGATTTTCGTTCGTTTGCAATGTTTCGTTTTGGGAGAAAGAGAATTCGACGCCCAGTAACGTTGATGTCTGAGACTGGCAGTTGGCACTGTCCGACCTCCAAAGAAAGTAGTGAAGGTCAGTAAGTTCAGTGTTACAGCGCGATGACACGCTACAAAAACCTCGCCGCGGCCTTGGAAGGAGTCAACGATCGGGAACCCTCACATCCGCCGAGTGCACTCCCTCATCTCGCTCGCACGCCCTCACAATGACATCGCCCTCTCGCTCCTCCGTCCGCCGAGCGCTGCACTGGCGCGGGCGCAGCGACGCGCGTCGTTCGCTAGGGCTGTCCACTTTTTTTTGTATTATTGAATTATTTAATTGAGAAGCGATGCTAAGCTAGCTCATCACCACATCTCTTCACGTCTGGTGATGTAACTGCAGCCCTGAAGTCCCCACTGTTATTAAGTATCGGGAACAGGCGTGTTTCGAATGCATAATGATTTACTTTATGCAGTCGGTGCACCATCTCATATTTATTCGTCTCTCGCTCAGCTCCTTTGTTTTTCTTCCTATATTTTTTACTTTACAAACTCTTTGTATAGACTATTTGCTTTTTGACAAGTGCGTAGGAATTCTTTGGAACAAACATTGTTGGTATGCGTTCGGTTTTTGTCGGCGGGGTTCGGGCGGCCGATGGTTTAAAGGAAAGTGTGTTCCATTCCAACAAGCAGTGCTGCTACCTGTTTTGAAATAACTCGTTTGGAAATGGTTATCGTTCGGGAAATTAGCAGCATATATATCTATACATGTATACATCTATACAGATAAATAAAATTGAAGTGTCTGTTTGTAAATCAAAAATAACAGTTTTTCACTAAATGCCTCTGAAAGTATACACGATACTGATACTAAAAAACCAAGTTTTAAAAAATTTCTCTGTCTGTCTGTCTGTCTGTTTGTTCCGGTAATCTCTGGAACGGCTGGACGGATTTCAACAGGACTTTCACTGGCAGGTAGCTTATGTTTTAAGGAGTAACTTAGGCTACTTTTATTTCTTAAAAATATTAGGGTTCCGCGACAATAAGGAAGAAACTAAATCTACGCGGGTGAAACCGCGGGGCACAGCTAGTCTATACTAATATTATAAAGAGGAAAGATTTGTATGTATGTTTGTAACGAATTAGCTCAAAAAATACTGGGCCGTTTTTAAAATTCTTTCACCATTTCAATGCTTCATTATCATTGATTAACATAGGCTATATTTTATCCCCGTACTTCCACAGAAACGGGCACTACTCAAGTGAAACCGCGTGACGTCCGCTAGTAAAAATATATACGAAGATGGCTGTGTGCACGTTTTAAATGGAGGATTTTATCAAAATTACATTTAAACATGTAGCAATAACATTTCTGTAGCTTTCATACCCATAAAATGGCATAAATGGCATTCAATTGCATTAGCGGACCGCGATTTCTTTAGTTTTACTGCAATATAATTTTATGCCTTTTGGATATGTGATGCTTATGGTAGTAAGATGGCGGTAAAGTAATACATATATATATAACTCTTAGAAAGCTATCATCTTCAGATACCTAATACCGTTAATAACTGATTAGCTTCTGTCCACATATTCACTTGCTTGACATTAAGATGTAAGATTTAACCCTGATTTAACCCCTTCAGTGGTGGAATTTCGGAAGTCCCTTTCTTAGTGTACACCAAAATCACACCCAAACTTCATGTCTTTAGAATCAGTGGTTTAGATTATGCGTTCATTGTTGTTCTAGGGGGCTAAGTTGGTACTATTCCGGTGGTACGAGTATTTTACAAATAATGTCTAACAAGTCACCAGGGGCCCAACCATGAACTCTTATTGCAATGATAATTCAGTTGTGCGACAGTGACAGATGTATACACGTCACATACATCTGTCTCATAAAGGAGTGAAACTATCATGGCAATAAGAGCTCGTGGTAAGGCCCCAGTCGTGTTATTTTGTGAGGTTTCTCAGCGTGCCTCGACTTCGAGTGAACTCGTGTGTCGGTTCCAAACATACGAAATTGAATTTTATCCTCTACTAGCTGTGCCCTGCGGTTTCACCGGCGTAGATTTAATTTGATTCCCGCGGAACCCTAAATTATCTTTATAAATAAAAATTGCCCATATTTTCGATTTTACACCTTGGGTTACAAATATGCAATTTTCGGATCCCAAATTTTTTGGAAAATAAAATATAGCCTATTACCTTCCTCGATAAAAAAAATATAATTATTGGCTTTAGAATTGATATATCAGGCAACTACTCACTACTTCAAATTCATAATTTAAAAGAATTTAATTATCTTTGTTATAACAGCCTAAACTTATAATTAATAAGTCGGAAATAATAGCAAATGAATTATTACGTACTACATCAGACTTCACATTCTCTTAAACATTTCATCGCTTAGATAATACAATCAAAAGTACACCTTGCTACATGATACTAAAGCTGAATTTACTAAACACGGTACTTACTCCACATCAGCATTAAATGAATGAGTAATATTTAATTTTAAGTCATGACTACTAAAGTTCAATTTTGAACAAAAAGCTACGATAAGGCTTCGTGTACACTAGGGTAATAAGAACGAATTACCATAGACTACTCTCACCATTGTGGCAGGTTCCCACTGGGGCGGCGTACTGTCAGAGATATCATCTTGTTAATTACTAACCTGTCATATTTGTAACACTGTCAAGGGCAAGGAAAGTAAGGCCTTAATTGTATTTGAACTGATTATATTACCGGACAAAGTAACATTATCCTCACACTTCGCTAGTAGAAACGATACAAAATGTAAGGGAATGACGTATGTCACGTGACTGCATTTATGCCATTCCCAAGCACGAGAGAATGTTACTTTGTCTAGGCCTTCAGGTAGACTACGTCTGGATGGGATTAGAACGTTATCCCGCGCTAAAAGCCTTAATATTGATCCTCGTACTAAGTTACACCATACGTACCAATACACCAAATTTCGACCAAATTTTCGGTATTTTATGAAACAATCCTATAATATTTGATGTGATTCCATCGCTGTATAAGGCACTAGCGGACGTCACGCGGTTTAACCCGCGTAGTTCCCGTACCCGTGGGAGTACGGGGATAAAATATAGCTTATGTTACTTGCTGATGATATAGCTGAAAGAATTTTCAAGATCGGTGTAATTTCGGAGCCTATTCAATACAAAAAAACGAACTAATCTTTTCTCTTGATAATATTATCAAGCATAAGTATTTCGCGTTCTTTATATTTTTCCATTCACCGTAAAGCACGAGGAGTGACATCACTGCACTAAAGGTTTTAGAAACTCTCATTAATGCAAACCACTCGGACATACGTTAAAATTTTGAGGCATCACTTGAGGCATAAACCTTAACTCCTTACAGACATACATTCAAACCCCACATTCAATAGTGCCAAGGGTCGAGGCGTGATGAAATGTTAAATGGTACAGCATACAAAATATAATTTTACACGGTGACGCTAATTGGGGCGAGCGGTGGGCCGAACCGTGCCGAATTCGTTATGAATGTTACATTCATATAAGGTGTTGCTATGCAGTGTGCATGCACCTTTGTGATACCTCTGTTATACAGGTGGACAAGGCTTTTGTGTTCTTGGGGTAGTAGAAAAGAAAATAATTATTTATTTCCCTCATTTTTTAATAATTTTATATTAATTACCTCATTTGCGTGTCGGGTCGGTACTTCAGACATTATACTTATAGAAAAGTGTAATGAAACAAACCATACATACATACATACATATGCTCACGTCTGTATTCCCCGAAGGTGTAGGCAGAGGTGTTGTAATAACAACACCCACTTCTCACCGAAGATGATTAAGTGCCAACGTGGCAGATGGTGACTCTATCGCCGTCTCAGGCACTATACATATTTCTTTATATTACTTCTCAGACATATGCATGTTTCCTCAAGGTAAAACGCGTGGTGTGAAACTGTACATACGTTTTAACATGCCTTTGTGTTAAACTAAGAACCCCTTTATTTTTGTAAATCAGTTGAAAAATACGGGTTTTAAAGATACTTAATTGAACTTTATTTTCTATGTGTTATGCGTATCAATTTCCTGTCATTAAAATCAACGCTCGTCGTCGAGTGCGACGCTGAGAAACCTTAGTGAACAACGCAGCAGGCATGATAAAACAAATTAGAATAACCACCCTACGGAACATTGAATTCAAAGCGTGATTGTTTAAGCCGCTAAGCGTTTGACGATCAAATTCTTTTTTGAATATCGATTGATACCGGTTTTTAAAATGACCCATCGTCATAGGGCGCGTTCATGCGAGGGACCATAGAGTATATACTCTATGAAAGATGTTAAAGTCACAAAAAGGATTCATTCAAAATGAATATACAAGGTCACTAGGGGTGGTTTGCCAAACGCTACGTTCCATTACATTCTAATAAAATAATTTGTAACACGTGTCGGGTTTTATGACTTTGTAAAAATTTTATTCACTTAATTTATCAGAACCTGGTTCCTTTTTCTCACAAAAGAACTTGATGTGTTCTCATAAAAGAAGCTCTGCCTACCCCCTTGGGTTACAGACGTGAGGATAAAATGTATGATGAAAAAAAATGAAAAATATCGAAGTCTTCTAATTGAGCTCGAACCGGGGTACTCTAGTTTCGTTATCGCCCCGTAGGCTGAAAGTCTCATACGCTGAGAAACCTTAGTGAATAGCGCGGCTGTTCTCTCAAAATATTCTAAACTACCTGTGCCCTGCGGTTTTAATTTAATTTCATGGGTGGCCCGCGGAACCATAATGATTTTTCTTAAATAAAAGTAGCCTGTTACTCTTTGTATCATTAGCTATCTGCCAGTGAAAGTCCCATTAAAATCGGACCTGAAAATGTCTGAGAAGTCATTCAAAGACGTATGTATAGTGCCTGAGACGGCGATAGACTCACCATCTGTCACGTTGGCACTTAAACATCTTCAGTGAAAAGAGTGTGTTGTTATTACACACCTCTGCCTACCCCTTCGGGGATTACAGGAGTGAGCATATTACGTATGTATGCTCTAGAATTGAAATCCTTTGCCAACCCAATTTGGCCTGCGTCTCTGGTGTGTTTAATTACACCAGTGTTGCCACATGACATCTGTATCCGCCACGTGTTTCATAAAAATACCGTTAACAATGGACTGTTTATGGGTCGACTAGGGTTGCCTCCCCTCAAAATTTTTTTCATCCTAAACCGTGTTAGATTACATGCTTCCTTTAATATAATGAGTGTCTATTTTAATAATATAACCTAACTGGCTTCTGTCTGCGATGGTAATCAGATGTGTACTTATAGTACACAGTGGCGTGCATTGCATATAAGCAGGTAAGCAGAAATTACAAATTGTGATCATTGAATACACTCGTATCGTGAGTGTGTGTGTTTATGTTCGTATGTGTATCTTTACCAAGACGTACGTACCTACGACGCGTCACATAGGTATGTACTTAACCTGCCTACCTACCTACTTGTTGTTATGCCTACCCCTCTGAAAATCCAATGCACGCCCCTGATAGTACACCCACATTTCGTCAGTTATGTTATGTTTTAGTCCCAGAGAAGCTCGTGGCACAGTTGCTATTGTGCATATCATTCAATCAAGCTAAGCAACCAGTAGTTGAATGGGTGACCGCCCGAGTTCTCTCCAATTTAACATCTTTGGCAATCGTTTCAGGTCAGTCGGAGGCCTAAGAGAGTCTGACTACTGGTTTGAAATGGGTTACGAAGGTCAGATGGCAGTCGCTTCGTATAAAAATCAGGTGATCACCCACATCGGGCTGAATCAAGTGCCGACACAACAATGTATGGGATAAGGCCAGGGAGATGATGATATGGTACACGAAGTACCAGGCGCACATAACGGACAAGGAGTTAATAAGTTGATTGCGACTAACATGGAGCCACATCGGGTTGAATCAAGTGCCGACCCCAACAATGTATGGGATAAGGCCAGGGAGATGATGATATGGTACACGAAGTACCAGGCGCACATAACGGACAAGGAGTTAATAAGTTGATTGCGACTAACATGGATCCACATTGGGTTGAATCAAGTGCCGACCCCAACAATGTATGGGATAAGGCCAGGGAGATGATGATATGGTACACGAAGTACCAGGCGCACATAACGGACAAGGAGTTAATAAGTTGATTGCGACTAACATGGAGCCACATTGGGTTGAATCAAGTGCCGACCCCAACAATGTATGGGATAAGGCCAGGGAGATGATGATATGGTACACGAAGTACCAGGCGCACATAACGGACAAGGAGTTAATAAGTTGATTGCGACTAACATGGAGCCACATCGGGTTGAATCAAGTGCCGACCCCAACAATGTATGGGATAAGGCCAGGGATGACGATGTTTAAATCCCATGGGCGAAATTCAATTAGAAACCGAATAAAACTTTGCCCAACCCGGGATGGAACCCAGATCTCGTGGTCGTAGCGTTTACGACCACAAACCAACGCGACAGTCTAGGCGTAAAGTGATTAAAATCAATCAAACCATTTTGAAAACTCTGATAACCATAATTATAAAAGGTCTTATTTTACCTTAATTTTTAGGACTTAATTATTATACACAAGTAACAGCACTTAAAACTAATTAAAGGTAGAAAACTTGTCCCAAATCGGTGTCTCTCGGGATTGTGCCAAGAAGGCTGGCAGCATTGCCACGTTGAATAGCAATGCTGATTCTCTGAGCGAGAAAAGCCCCAGCTCTCTTGTCACGAGAGGCTTCTACCAGACGACGTGCAACCTCTTTGAAAAGTTGATGAGCATCCGGACCCCAAGGCCCCAGAGTTTCAACCGCAAACGCAGAAAATATGTATCCTTGACCAATGCAAGTCTTTTTACTAAAATAAACATTATTATCTATGCTGAAACAATGACGTTTACTGAACAAGACGTGAATTTACCGAGATCTCGTTAAACAAGTTGCCATATGAAGGCCGAGTCAACTATAGAGTGGTATAGTTATACCTAGGGTGGCAACACCTTGACAGTGAAATGTCCAACCGGCTCCCGTCACAACATCGCCTAGTGATGTGGCTCAGCGCTATCGATATCGATACATTCGAGTTTTATTGACAATACAATGGTACACAGAATTGTTTTTAGTTTTTTTAAGAGTATTTATGCATAGTGCAACATTTTAATTGTTTTAAAAATAAAGCTTTTGTTTTTTTGAACGTGACTTATAAATATGATCTTCCCAATCATGCTTTCAAGTTAAAATATACTAGCTGTGCCCTGCGGTTTTACCCGCGTAGATTTAGTTTCATCCTTATTGTCGCGGTACCCTAATATTTTTAATAAATAAAAGCCTAAGTTACTCCTTGAAACATCAGCTACCTACCAGTAAAATTCCCGTTAAAATCGGTCCAGCCGTTTCAGAGATTACCCGGAACAAACAGACAGACAGAGAATAAAATTTAAAACTTGGTTTTTTAGTGTCAGTAGCGTGTATACTTTCATATGCATTTAGTGAAAAGCTGTTATTTTGGAATTACAAACAGACACTTCAATTTTATTTATCTGTCTATACAGATTTCGTATATCTATATCTATATATAGATATACGAAATCTATCCTGTAATAGTTTTGTAGTGAACTGACAATTGAAAGAGATTTTTAAATATTTCTTCTGAAGATTTTGTGGCACAAAATCTCAAAATTGTAAATCTATATTACTTAATATAATAAAGCTAAATAGTTTTCTGGTTGAACGTGCTAATCTCAGGAACATGAGGGTTGAATTGAAATAAACATGTTTATTTATCGAGGCTTTAAGTCTTATAACATCATGCTCCGACCAATAGGAGCGAAGCAATGGAAAACGTTACTTAAACGGGAAAATGATCACTAAGTAAGGATAAAGTAAAAGTAACCAAAATGATCACTAAGTAGCGAAAGAAAGTTAACCTCTCGTCTGCTTTGTCACGGATCCGTGTCGAGAGGAAATACGTTGAAAAATGAATCTTACGTCAAATCTATTAGGTTTTTTATTTATTCAAAATTAAACGTTTGAATTTTGTTGATAAATAAATCTTATGACTACTACCGACATTAGGTTTCTATTTACTAAAAACGTTAGCAGACACGTGTGACAGCTCGAAGCAGACCAGAAGTAGTTTTAATTGTTCGCTAGTCATCGATAAAACAGCTGACTACTGGCGCATGTGTACATCCCTAAAGTGGGAAACAAAAACCTGTCTGGTGGTCAGGGTCTCAGGTAGTCCCCTCCTGCGAGCCCTCCCCCTCGAGGGGACAAATTGTTATAGTTTACGGCCTGCGCCGTATAACCCGTATGGCCCTTTCAATATTTTTTTATCTTTAAAAATACGTTGGATACGTTAGAAGTTGTAATGCCGAAGTCATATTTATAATTGGTATGAATACTTGTCTCGTATTCTTACTTAAATACTAGTGCCCCGCGGTTTCACCCGCGTAGATGTAGTTTCTTCGTTATTGTCGCGGAACCCTAATATTTTAAATAAATTAAAGTACTCCTTGAAACATCAGCTACCTACCAGTGAAAATCCCGTTAAAATCCGTCCAGCCGTTTCAGAGATTACCCGGAACAAACAGACAGACAGAGAAAAAATTTAAAACCTGGTTTTTTAGTGTCAGTAGCGTGTATACTTTCATATGCATTTAGTGAAATCTGTTATTTTGGAATTACAAACAGACACTTCAATTTTATTTATCTGTATAGATTATTATTATTTACTAGCTTTGCCCCGCGATTTCACCCACGTAGACTTAATTTCTTTGGTGGCTTATATTGCAGAACCCTTTATTTTTCAAATTAATTAGAAAGTGTCTGTTTGTTATTCCAAATTAACAGCTTTTCACTAAATGCATATGAAAGTAAGTATATAAGCATAATATTTCTCTTAATGCATACGGTTTCAACAGAACACAGCAATTAAAAAAAAACCGTCTGGATGTTCTGGCTAATCTCTGTAACTGCTGCCGATTTTAACGAGACTCACTGGCAGATAGCTGACATTACAAAGAGTAACTTAAATAATATTATTCATAGATATAAAACTGTGTGGATGAACTATAAAAGAAACTACTTATAAATGTGAAGAAATACTATCGGTATACGAGTTTTAACCAAAAAATATTCAAAAAACTACGAGTTGGTACCTCATCCAATAAAAGTAAGCTACTTAGTAACATAACATTTCAATCTTCACGCTATCTCGAACAGTTTAAAAATGCACTTAGACAGTAATTAATATAGTATTAAATTCTGAACGGTCAGCAGTCTTGCCAGTACTACTACGTCAGCAGTTTTATTCAAGCCAGCTCAACAGCTGATTAAGAAAGGTATTGCGCGATAAAACTCGTAGCAGGCTGTGTTTGCAAAAAATAATAGGTACGTTTAAGCAGCGCGTATTACGGACTTCTTAGCTTTGACGTGTAATTTTACGGTACCAAATTGAAACGTCTAAGCTCTGCTCAAACCGATGACGGTACACCCCCAGGTCCCGTCACGAGTAAAGAACGAGCAGCGAAAAATCATTCACAAGAAATGTTCATTCTTTGTACATTTATAGTTCCGTTGGCAGTTTTACAAAGAATCAAATATTCTTCCTACATTACCTGGTTTTGTACGAAGATTATTTTTTCTTTGTACATTGAATTGAAAATTGTAAAATTACTTTTTTGAAAAGAGTAATTACTGAGTTTCTTGCCAGGTTGTTCTCAGTAAAAGCAACCTTCCGAACCTGGCGGTAGCATTTATAATCCTGTAAATTGTGTCATTCTGACGATTTGAAAGTGCTTTATGAAAAGTCTAATCAAATAAAGATATTTTTGAATTTGAATTTGAATTTGAACATTACTAGTAATGTAACTTGGTAATGTATAAAGAACAAGGGGAAAAATATTGTTCTTATGAGAAAATAATATATTCTTTTTCAAAGAATATATTTCTTATATATTCAACAAAGAGCTTGCACGTCGTCTGGTAGAAGCCTCTCGTGAAGAGAGCTGGGGCTTTTCTCGCTCAGAGAATCAGCATTGCTATTCAACGTGGCAATGCTGCCAGCCTTCTTGGCACGATCCCGAGAGACACCGACTTGGGACAAGTTTTCTACCTTTAATTAGTTTTATGTACTGTTCCTTGTATATATAATTAAGTTTTTATTGAATTAAAATGATATATTCTTTAACCTAAAAACTTTCTGATAATACTCGTATGTGGTAAGCCGTGAACAAAATATCTTATGTATCTACTTCTGCCCGAGACTTAGTCCGCGTGGAATCGTTACTTTGGGCTAGAGCTAACTATAACCCGCGATTGGGATTAGCATGATGATATATAGCCTATAGCCTTCCTCGATAAATGAGCTATCTAACAGTGAAATTAATTTTCAAATCAGACTAGTAGTTCCTGAGATTAGCACGCTTAAGCAAGCAAACAATCTCTTCAGCTTATATTTATACATGTGCCCCGCGGTTTCAAACGCGTAGATTTAGATTCATGCTGTTTTTTTTTACTAAAATTAGTCTAAAACACTCCTTTAAACTTCAGCTATCTGTCATAAAAGTCCTGGTAGACTCGGTCCAGCCGTCCAAACGTGATGCCGTGACCAAGGGAGATGGGGATTCATTTTTATATATAAAGATTAGTATAAGATATTGCATTAAAGATCTTTTCACGTGGGTCTTGTAACATTTATCCATCAGGGAAAATGTATTGGGAAGGTTAGAGCATTTTTTTTAATTTAGAAATGTATCTGAAACCTTCTATCCTTGCCATCACTGTAAATACAAGTGATTTTAATGCATACATATATACATTTAATATGCTCACACATGTATTCCCCGAAGGGGTAGGCAGAGGTGTTGTAAAAACAAAACAAACTTTACAAAAAAAAAATTGCACCTACGATTATTAAGTGCCAACGTGACAGAGGATGAGTCTATCGCCGTTTCAAGCACTATACATACATCTTTGATTTAATTCTCAGACATATGCGTAAAGCACGTGGTCTGTGATCAGCGTACTTACATTTTTAGAAAAACTCTTTGGTAGCCCCGCTGGGATTCCAGCTTGCGTCGCTTGCTTAGCAGGCGACTGCAAACCTCAAGGCCACCACGGCTTCTTCGATTTTAATAGTTTTATGTAATACAGATAAAGAACTCCCCCATTTAAAAAATACACGAAAAGCAAGTAATGAGTCACGCCAAGTAATGAATGAAATCGTAAATCTCGTAATACTAAATACATTCGATCACAATGTGGCTTGCATTCGGAAACGTTCGGCTAACCTCGGCAGCGGTCGCCTCGCTCGTGCAGTGACCTAGGCCAACAACTATGATGCATGCTTCTTGTTGGAATAGAATATACCGTTTCTTATGCATTACACAGTGGGTAGTTCGAAAGGAGTTTCTATCTACTTTGGAATGTTCTGTTTTTAAATTTTAAAATGACGGTTGTGAATTAAATAGAATTTTTTATTGATAAAGAAAGTGGGTT
Organism: Watsonalla cultraria; assembly: GCA_964035505.1. Classification (NCBI taxonomy): domain Eukaryota; kingdom Metazoa; phylum Arthropoda; class Insecta; order Lepidoptera; family Drepanidae; genus Watsonalla; species Watsonalla cultraria. The sequence goes on from OZ037721.1 coordinate 828,905, forward strand.
ATGTCTTGCCATGCCCTAAAATGGATGAAATATGTGAATAAATATAATATCTATTTTTATAGATTGTTCTAAAGACATGAATTTAGGAACTATAAAATTATATATATGAGAAACATAGCTAAAGAAAAAATAAGTACCTAGGTACTAATTTCTGAGAAAGCCGTGTTAGTAAGTACGGTGACCATAATTCTAGTATCTATGCTACGGATCTGTTTCGAAATGCCCCAAATCACCCAATTCCCACGCCTTCCCTCATATTGCATTCAATATTCACTAAAAAAAATATGAATGAATATTAACCATAAAATATCTTTTACGGATACAACATTTTACGCACCGGTCGCTCCCCTCGCGAATAAAAAAAATCGTAATGCAGTAGCGCTCCGAAGTCGGCTTCTAATTAGAATTCTCGCACCGAGACTAAACAAGAACTATTCCTGTGAAATGCATGGCCGTGACCGAGTGTATTGACCTTCCGATTGTGCTCTACGTTAACCTAGGTTAGGTTCTAAGCGTCAGTGACGTGGAACGCGTTTGCCGCCATTTTAGAAAAAAAATGCTACGAGAGTTATGGAAAAGAAATTGCTTTGTGGTGCTCTTATTTTTTTTGTGGCTTTATTTAAAATGAATTGGCTTTTTCTGGGACTAAATCAATCTGAAATTTTGTTTTTGTAAATTTTGTAATTGATTTTTTTTCTGTTATAGAGAAGTAAATGCTAAGATACATAAAAAATATAAAACAGTGGATCCCATATAAAGAAATGACAAAGTAATACAAAAAACGACGTGGTGTTAACTGTCTAACTAAACATGACAGGAATATTTTAACGCATTTGTATAAGAAACTTATTAGGAAAACTTAGACAAAAAATAATTAAAAAAAACTTACGAATTCTCTCCGGGTAGGCTGCTGACGTCACGACACGTGCACCCGCGCGGCAATTGTGTTAATGTGTTGTGTTCAACACTATATGTGGGAGTGTGGTCAAAAAGTTGAAAAAAAAAAAACACAATTTTTGAATGAAAAAGAATGGAACACTTTTTAAAGTCTGTGTAAAAATTGTGTTGTGTGCCAGTATTTAATGTATTAGGTGGTATTTTGTAGAGAATGTAGTGTTAGGTTATATGGGGTGTGATGAGGGTGGCAGCGCAAGCGGCGTGCGGGGCGGTCGAGGCCCGGGAGAGCACTGCGCAGGCGCGGGCGCGCCGTCAACTCACATATTACGTCAGCGCACACACTGGCCGAATGCACCCCTTTCTTTTTTTTCCCTAATTAATTTCTTGCAAGATTTTTGGCGGAGTTCCTTTTTGATTTGAGCGCGCAACCATAATGGCAGTAGTTATGGAAAGGTATTGCAATGATTGATATTTTTTGTTTTAATATCTTGCAGCTAAAATTTGTTCACAAAGGATTAGATGGGACACATTTTGACATAAAACTCTAATAATGTTTAAAAAAAATACTTTGATGAATAATTTATTTAAAGATTTGATTTTTTCGTGCCTGTAAGAACTAATGCTATGTTTATTTACAATTGCAAAGTATTTAGTATAATTAATATAAAATATCTGTTAAGCACAGTTACAGTAAGACATTCAAATCCTTGTTATAATTCATCGAGAGATATTTTTCCTTCAAAATGTGAAATGTATTTGCTCAGTTCATTTTGCGTCAGAAAATACATCACGCTTTTGAACAGAGACATATCTGTTCGGTCAAAAAAAACTAAATATGAATTTAAACTTATACCACTAAGATTCTTCTTAGATCAACAGTAATTCTAATACAAAGCTTCACATATTAGTATGAACGCAGCCTATCCGGGCGCACCGCAGACGATCCCAGTTACCTGCGCTTGCACCGCTCACACACACACTCACACACACGTACACAAGCATGACTCGAGACGTGACACAGACGCGGCCTCCTAATGCCGATGTGAATTATTAAGAAAAAAGTAGCAACTCGAGCTTTTTTTTTTCTTAAAATACCCTTTTTATTTGAAAATTTTGAAAGCGAAAGGTTTTCTTGATGAGTATTTTTGAGTCTGTAACTCAAAGTTTGTGAATTCATGTCATTTCAATATTAACTTGTCCTTAAGAGGTTTTTTAATTTTTTTTTGTTAGAAAGACACTGGATTTACTAGCCTTTACCCTTTGACTTATTCTACGATGTTTTTTTAATCAAAATATGTATGCCCATCATTAGGGTCACAGCTACATCTTTATTATATCAAATTGCAGCAATATCGGTCCAGCGGTGCCGTAGCCGTAGCAGTGAAAAGTTAACAGACGGACAGAGATAAACTCTCTGTCTAAAATATTAGTACATATATATACATATAATAGAATCTTCTTTGGGTTTACTAGTAAATACATACAGACATAGGCTCATGTCAAATCACATGGCGAATGACAGACTACGAGAGCTCGTCTACCCAAAAATTTCTAAAAAATTTGCTAAATATTTACTTAAGAAAATAATTCTAACTAGGAATGCCATAACAGACAAAGTTAGTCCGCTCATGCACATGATACTTCATTCATAAGTAACTTATTCTTTCATTACCTCAAATACCTGTATTCTTTTAAAACTTCTCTAAGCGAGCTGTCGCTAACCGCGCTATGCCAGTACCCCGTGGACTAAGAAAGTATAAATAAAACATAACCATAGTGGTATATAGCTACGGACGTTGCCCCAAGTAGGTAAGTGTGCGTTAGTTAGATGCAGTCGCTGTGTCGTTGTGTGAGAGCGGCCTAAGTACACATGCATCAGGGCTGCGTTTACACAGTGCTGGAAGATAAAGAATTATCGGGTTATACACGTATTTTACTAAGTTTACTTGCAGCTGAAAATACGTTAAAACTGAGATTCTTGCTAGTTCTTCTCAGAAGGTTTGTTTCCAAACCTGTAGTCATTTAATCGAAGTTAACAAAAGTCTAAATTATTTTTATCATAATTTTCATTCCTCTTTATTTTTTTCTTTATTTAATAAAACTTAATTATATATACAAGGAACAGTACTTAAAACTAATTAAAGGTAGAAAACTTGTCCCAAGTCGGTGTCTCTCGGGATCGTGCCAAGAAGGCTGGCAGCATTGCCACGTTGAATAGCAATGCTGATTCTTTGGGCGAGAAAAGCCCCAGCTCTCTTGTCACGAGAGGCTTCTACCAGACGACGTGCAAGCTCTTTGAAAAGCTGCTGAGTATCCGGACCCCAAGGCCCCAGAGTTTCAACCGCAAACGCAGAAAATATGTATCCTTGACCTCTTTATTAAAATAATAATAATATATTAATAAATTAAAAAAAAGTAGTATTAAAAGCATGACAAGTGTCATTGTGAAATTTCGTCGTATTTTTTTTAGTTGACAAAAAAACCTATAAACTCAAAATGTATGGTCACCTTTAAAAACGTTGATCTGAGATTTAAACTTTCTAGATATTCATAAACATGCTATAAGTTTATGCTGTCTGATATTAATTGTAATTAATTACGTTGTTTTTTCGTCATACTAGGCGCCCCTCCGCTATAAATAAACAAAATCGTTCCTTACCCTATTTTGACATTGTTTGAATTTTGATTAGCTGCAGTTGGTAGCACTCGAAACCATCCCAAAAAATATATCTGTTGATAACAGTTTTAAAGCGATCGATGGTATACAACATTTAATTTTGTGATTATAAATTATTATGGTACCTAGTACCTACCTAATAATAAACCGCAAATCGTCGTTGCGCGTTCAAAAGTAGCTATGAGTTTTTACACACTTTAGGAGACGCAGAAAATGATTTTCTCGAAATATGGCCAGAGATGAAATATGATACATATAACAAATTTACATAGTTTTTTTTAGTTTAATGTTGGATAGGTATTATTATTAATAATGACAAAATTAAACATTACTGGAAATTTTGACACAGAGTTCACGAAATACCCATAGCGACTTTTGCACGCGCAACGACGAAATGCACACTAGTTCATGCCTACAACCATTGAATAATCGACAACAATTTAATTATACATCTAGCTTTTGCCCGCGATTTCGTCTGTGTGGAATACTTAGTGCCAACGATAACTTACCCGCGATTGGTTAGCCTTCCTCAATAAATAG